>JAPYZN010002139.1:0-14018 GCA_030522865.1 Psyttalia lounsburyi
TAGGTGTGCAACACGTGCGTATCGCCTTTTTCGCCTCGTGTGATCGCCTAGCACTCGTGGCCGGCTTCGCCGGCCACTCGTGCAAGCGATGCGCAACTCGTGCGAAAAAGTGCTACTTTACGCACTAGTTGCACAATATACTATTTTATACTCCTTTGGTTATTGAATTGCACTTCGGTATGTTCGAAATGTGGAGATTTTGCGCCATATACGGAATCGCGTTCACTGTCGATTGCGCGCCTAGCGTCACTCCAGAATAATTATTATTATAATAATCATTAAAATATCTAGCTTTCTATGCATGTACTTTTGATTTATCATTGTCAAATATGATTAGTAAAAAGAAAAGTTGTCATTCATATGGGCCACATCAATTACTGTCAATAAGAATTGCGTGCGATCACTCCGTGGTAACGCGTTAGATTGCGACTCCGTAGGTTGTAGATCCAAATCGCCTCGATAGCAAAATTTTAATTTCTATTTATAGGTTACTTAGGTAGGAAACGATGGTATTTAAGTTAAGTGGCTCTGGCGAGTTGAAAAAAACAGCGTGTCATGGAAAATTAATATTTTTTAAACTTTCTGATATTAAAAATACCGCAGTTTTTATTGGCCCCTGTCGGTAACTATCAGTGTCCCCCTATTTTAACGTGGAAAGAGCCTGTTTGGAAGACTGAGACTTTAGTGCCTTACGCAACACAGAGATTAAACTGCCTGTCTCAAGTTCGGTCCATCCTAAAAAATCGAGCTCGGCCACTGCTTCGCAATCAAGGGTGGCTTGACTCTCATGTTCCGGCCTCATCCAATCTTGGTTTCGAAGTTCGGATGAGTCTTGGACACCAACCCAATACCAGGTTTCATTACCACGCCTGGCCCGACGTCACTATCCGAAGCTTACCCTATCTGAATCCAGGCTTGGATAGCAAGCCTCATCCAAGCTCACCGGAGCTTGGAAGTAGCTTCGATAAGACTCGGACCGTTCGTCACTTCCTACCTGGGTCGCGCGCGTAAACATTACCGGAAAGTTGGCGCGACCAGTGACGGGTTTTAACATGCACCCCCCCCCGCCCCCCCCCCCCCCCCCCCCCCCCCCCCCCCCCCCCGGCATACATTACTTAAAGCACTTTAATAAATAAATTCAGAAACAATAACTTACTACATTGAACTTTCTGTTTTCGAAAAATGTTTCTTTAAATTAACAGTAGATGGACCAGATCCGAATCATATCTTTTTTTCCTCAATTCCCCTGTTGGAGTAAGAATCAACCGTATTAAATCCAAATCAGATCTCCAACTGCGATCATGTCTACTCGACCGCAAGTGGGTCTGCAATTTGTTTAGAATTCTTGCAATCCAATTCTCTAAATGATAACTTTGGCCAAGTTCTCATCAAATAATATTTTATCATGCCTACTGAACGAGACCTTCTTCTGATTTCGACCGTATTTTTTAAATCTAACCGTTGGATTAAAAACAGTTCAGGTTATTACCAGAAATCACTCGATCAATTAAACCGTACAAAAACTGGCTCAATTGTGATTGTATGCCAGAGGGACCTGAAGCAATTTTCACTCTCGTTGACTTTTCCAATGAACAATTCTTTAATTATTAATACATATACGTTTGCTCATATACAACTCTCCCATTTGTTACTATTTAGCGACGCTAAAACTTTAAACTAAACCAATTATTCTACCAACGTAAATCGATCATAATCGAAAGTTGGTTGAACCTAATTTCTTGTCGAGAAAAATAGTATTTTCCTTCGGTGAAAATTTTCTTTTCATCGCTCTTCTCCCATGAATGTCTGTGGCTGCCTAGGTACGAGTATAACCTCTTATATTTTTATCCTACTCCTTTCTATTTTTTAACTTCTCACATTAATTTATTCAAAACAATATATTTTAATTTCAAGAGCGACATGGATATACTGCTTGTGGAGTTGATTGGTAACTCCCGTAATTCAAAATGACTAGCTCCCGCGGGACAACACGCAATATAAGCCCTTCATACCCTCCAGCGCCCAACCATTTCGTCGATTTTTCTTGCTTCTTCCTGAATTTTTATTCCTTCTCTCTGCTTGAAGATGCTCCGAGCTAAGAAGCAAGATCGTGCGCGACGAACGGGTGACCTGAGGCTATAGCCCTCCCCGTTTAATGAGCCGCATCTCCGTGTCTAGTAAATGACGTAGCTGACACTGACTCACAGGAGATACGATGCTGGTGGAATAAATATATGCGAAAATTTAATATTTTGTTATATGTATACATTTTTTCCTATTTCATTATTTCAAATACATTTCTTCACATCAGAAATACGTACTTCAATCAGAAATACGTAAACCGTAGTATCTCTGCGAATCGCTATTTTTTTCTACAAGTATTAAGAAAAATAAAAAAAAAATGTCGACCATTTTGAAACAGGCTTCCCTTATGTTATTTGCAAGCATTACTCACATATTGATGGAGGCTAAGAGGATGGCGTTGCAACAATCAGATGATATTATTTGCCTGTCGCATTTGAATACTATTAGTTGTTCGGTACTTCCTATAATATTACTTACCTCCGCAATTGTAATTGCTATTCCAGTTTGACTCTCATGTGTACAGCATGTTTGTAATGGAACGTGGGTTAAACCCACTTACACATTCAAGATTTATTTATTCTTGTGATATAATTGAACTATTTTCAATTTTTAGAAAGGAACGATCTGAACATTGATGTCAATTTCCACATGTTTAATATCTTGTTTCATCCAACCATTTCCACTATTACTTCAAATAAAACTGCCACTCTCTCAGCCGCTAACGGTCCTTATTGTTGTTTTATCATTGTGACAATGAAGACAAACATAATAAAAAATGGTCATTTTTTTGCCAACGTTTCGAACACAAAAAGTGTTCCTCTTCATGGCATTTTTTAATTCTAGTGAATTATTTCGTCATATAACAAATGAAAACCACAATGCAAAAAAAATCTGTATATTGTTGTGATAATTTTTCAACAGTTTGGAGTTGCTTAGGGGAATGCGTTGCACATTTTTTCAGGTAGGACAGTGGGATTAATGAGTGGAAAGGATTTTGAATAGGTGAGAATTCTTTCTCAATATATCTAGTCCATAAATAACTGAAGAAAAAATTCCAATTTTTTCAGCCTGGGAATCGAACCCTGGCCCATCAATCCCAAGACCAACCCAACAACAATACACACATACAATAATATACAGATTTTGGTTGCATTGTGGTTTTCATTTGTTATATGACAAAATAATTAACTAGAGTAAATAAATGCCCTGAAGAGGACCACGTTGTGCGTTCGAAATGTTGGCAAAAAAATCAAGATTTTTTAGTTTGTTTTTCTTCATTTTCACAATCATAAAACTACAATGAGGACCGTCAGAGGCTGAGAGAGTGGAAGTTTTATTTGAAGCACATGTTTAATACTTATTTGATCGTCATTACTCGTGCTATGTAGTTAATAAATATTCCCATGTAATTCAACCAAATTTAGATACAAATTAAACTCTGGATACGGACATTATTTCACTTTGTTTATTGGTTTTATTATAATTTGATTTCAAAATAACTTTTGCTACAGTTGATTTCAATAGAAATAAACATAATTAATATATGAGATTATTGACAAATTATTGGTATTTTTGAAGAATTCATCATTTTATTCCCAAACGGAGAAAAATGTATCCTAAATCAATAATTATTAATATTACCAAATTGGTCGACTTTCATCGTCGGTTGGGTTTTTTATCTCATTCAAGTATCGGATGTAATGTATCATTAATGGATGACTTATACTAACATTTTTGTAAAAATTGATTGAAATTATGCGGTATTGCGCCCAAACGGCTATACCTATAACATTGAATGGGTCGGTCTAAATTTAATTTGCTATTAGATGGTGCGGAAATGCACTGTTTTCTCGCGAACAGATTTGAAATTCATAGTTTTTGTTTTGTTGAAGATGGAGCTTTGTAATTCTATATTATAGTTACCATCTCGTCACGACTTTTTCGTATCTCTTCATATAAAGTCATTTTTCAGTCATGGTTTTTTGTACTTAACCCTTTATACTGAACAAAGCTCCAGCATCACGATAATATTCCTTTTGTGGGCGCTCCACCCAAGTTGGAAGGAAAAACTTGACGGTCAAGGCTCCTGCCTGGTGTCATTGACATCGTTGATGACCATCACTTACCGTTGGAAATTATCCACTAGTCATTAATTGAGTTGACGTAAGATTCTCTCTCCAGTAAAGAGCATTGGATAGAGAATTACGTTTGCGGAGTGCTATCATTCGATCTTGATTACCCGATTGAGATATGTTGAGGAATAGAAATGAAAGCGAAGAGAAAAATGGAAAAAAAAACCCGAATAGTCGGTGCCTAGATGGTCAATGTACGAATGGAATGAACGGTAGAGCATTGACTCGGTCATCACCGTAATTTCAGACTTCCGAGCTGTATCAATTTTCCACTCTGGATATTGCTGCAATCTTCGCAGTGCAGGAATTTATGATTGGTGTTCGATGGGAAGAATGACGTAGGAGGCAAGGAAGGATATTGCTGTTTCAGATTCTTCAATTGTATGTGATTGTGAAGGATTTCCAGCGAAAAGAGTACTAGCTCAATGGGATTTTTTTTTCGTCAGACATCTTATTAAATCAGTACTATGTCATGAAGAAAGTAGAATATTTACTATGCATGTCACAGGAGCATCGCTTCCTTCGTGGCGGACTTCCGGCGACCGGAAACGTCCTTCTAACTACGTCGGAATCCTTAAATGATGAGCGAACACTGCGTAACATTCATATGGTATTAATTCTTTGATTCTGTGATGACAAAAAGTGAATGAAATATATAAGGCCACTACATCGGCATTTCTGCTAAAAATCACGAACCGATTGGAGGTCAGAAATTGAAAAACAACAAATAGATATTTATAAAATTGAATTCTCACAATGTTAGCATAGTTTCACGGTTTTCCATACTCTGCGCGATACGTACTATTTTATAGAAAAGTAATTGAAACAAGGACGCAAAATTTCGAGGCCAAATTTTTCTACACTTTTTGGAATGCATCATATTCAACCATTTTTATATCGGAGTATTTATATTTTTATTTAATTATAAAAACCACCACAACAGTTAGATTAAACTGATATAGGTCACATTGAGATCTTTCCTCATCAAATGCGCTGACGTTAGGCATATCCAAATCAAAATATCCGTCCGATTTCAACAATCCAAAAAACCAACCTATGTGATTATATTACTTAAAATTCTATTGGTGTACTAAATTTCGCATTTCTATCTTGATTATTTTTTGAACTATGATACGCAGAAACAATTTCAGCAATAATCTTAATAAGGCGACATTCTAATTGGTGAGACAGTGTTTTTCCTATTTCGTTGAATATCCATATAGAGTAGATTGGGGCAAAGTTAACTCTTTACTTTTTTAAAAATAACTCTCTAATTAAGGTATGAATTTATCCACGGGCATCACATTAGACTAGTTTTAAAGCGGGACAATTGTACTTTTCATAGAGAGAGAATAAAATTAAATAAGTTCTTGTGAGGTTTAAAACAATTGCACGCGTCCCTTTCAAGTAAAAAGTTGGAAAAAAAAAAATTATATTAGTCGAGGGTTTTTAGAGGGATTCAAATGAAAATTTTCAGTCCTGATAACAAAACTAGAAATGGATCGGAGCTTGTATTTTTGAGAATCGATAATAGGTCCATTCTTTTTCCAAGAAATTACAGATCAATACAGTAGGCGCATGCATATAGTCGTTGCGAAATAATAATGATGATGGTTTTCTATCTCCTATCTCTTGAATTTTACTTCGACTCGACGTCCCCCTCCGCTTCGAGCGACACTCATTCTTTGCCGATAACGATTATACAGAAATGTACTATTCATGAATACAATGCCTCTAGCTATGCGTAACGCCGCTAGCACCCAGTTGTGTGGCCACGTCTCCCATACAAACTCACTGATCCCACCCACTGGGAAAAAGTCTGCGTAATTTCTTAATTTCTCGAATATAAAACGGTCCATGAATTTCAATTTTTTTTTCAATAAATTGATTGATACTAATGTTTTGTCTAACAGTTTTTTTTCGTTAATTAAACTTGGTAAAACTCTATGTAAGGTAATTCTGCAGTAGCTTATACGTGTGAATAATTTCGCAATATACTCACTAAAGTTTCTCCATCTTGGGTTGATTGGGCTGCTGTTGTTGTAGGGGTTTGAGGTGGTGGGTACTTTAGAAAATTATTTCTAAAATTTCAAGAATTTTGATCCCACCATTCTTGACATATGCCACGTCAAATTTGGAAAAATAATGAAATTTCAATGTTTGACCAGATATATTTCACGAATGGCGTGGTCAAACCCTTCACATTTCGGTAATAGTTGTTTGATAGAGCCAACAACATATCGTCCAAGATTGGAATCTCTAGCGTATTGCAAAATTTTTCACAAGTATAAGCTACTGCGGAAGTACCTCAACTATACATAATAAAATGCGGGGAAAAAATATATACCGCCATTCATTGTTCTATAAGTTCTTTAACCGATCAAGCTGAAATCTAGCAGAAATCTATTATTTCTGCCACAGTTTAATCTCTTTCTTCATTCTTCACAAGTAAATTCAACGGAAATACCCCCTGCTCACGAATTAACGTTCATTTATGAACTTATGAACTTATGAACGTCTATGAAACTTGAGAATAAAATTGGTACACGAAGATAAAGTCAGCTACATAACGAATACAGTCTCAAATAGCAGCCAAGCTCGCGGGGTATTCCAAAGATTATTTTCATCCTTAGAGTTTCAGCCGTTAAAATTGTTTGTAATAGTTTTGTTCGGTGCCAATAGCAGCGCTATTGCTTAAAATTGGTCGTAATCGTAAGAGAAAAAATAATCACTTTCAAAATCTATCAAAATTTACGTGGCTGTATCAAATTCGAAAGCTATAGTTCGATCTAAATCGTAACGGAGAAAATACTCCATGGCACATTCAAAAACAAAGAAAAATGTAATTTTTCAGATTTTTACTTCACAAGTATTTCGCAAATATTTTCACAAACCACAGAGTCATAAGGGTATGCACATAATTAAAAAATACTCCCTTGTAATAAATATTTAGTTACCGCTGCTGTTACGTTCATTCCGTCCTAAAATAGTATATTTCCGGCCTGTCGTTATGGGGTTTTTTTATTCGGGTGGAGTTTGGTGAGCCGAGTCGTAGGCGAGGTGGCCAACCACGCGAGTCAAAAAAGCCCATAACGATAACCGAGCAACGCTATTTTTCCGTAGTAATTTTCACTTTTTTGAGTTCGGGCAAGGGTCCGTACCAATCCCCGGACGAGAAAAAGTGAAAAGCAGTATGGAAAAGTATGGTTTCGATGACTTGTGATCGAAAAGAGGCACAGTTCTTCACTCGGTGAGCGTAACATCACAGACCAGAAATATTGTTCGCTACTTGAGAGACGGGAATTTTCAGCTCGTGAGATACGCGGCCCAAGGCGCAAGCGAATGCGATTTGAAAATACTGCCTCATTGATGATGAAATATGCTATTGTGTCCCATACCGTGGTCCATGAAAAAGCCTCTGGCGTCAAAAGTTTCGGTACTCTATTTTCGGAAATTGTAGAAATTGGTCGATAAAAAAAACTCACAAATTTGTCCTCACAAATTGATTTTTTTTACTTTCACGAGTAAATTATTATTCTAAACTAAGTAACAACACTTACTGATGTTTTGCGATGAAAGGACAACTTCTATTAGTAATTAAATACCGCCATGATTTTTTCTGGGCGTATGAACAATATAGTATGTGCCCTTCATTAAAGGAAATACTGATATATACTTGCGAAGAAAAAAAGTCTAATCGTAACGTTTGTGTGTATGGAATTGCTGGTTGAAATTCCAGTTATATATTTTCAATGTCTTGGCATTACTAATGACTCTAGAGCACGAAGTAAAAACTACTGAAAATGAATCTATTCATGAAGCCACCACAAAATAAATTGTTAGCATAGTTATTATTCAAATGATTCTCAGTAAAAAAATTGATATTACGACTACTTTAAGTTGAAAATCATACAATATATTCGGTTGAAGATAATGGAAAGATTCGAATTGAAAGTGGTGACCAATAAAAGTCCGCCAAATGCACCAAATGAAAAAATTTTCATCAGCCTCTTTCCTGCGGAGTGAATCTATAATCATCGATATAATAAATCGTCTTTGTAATTTACATAATTTTACAACCTGCAATAAACATAATTACGCAGACACATTCCTTTCAAACGTTTCACACAATTAATTCTCCACCGATTTCTTTGCATATATTAAATTTAGCTCCTTGAATTGCCAGAGAATTCAGGCCAGTTATATTTAATGCTTGAACCTCACTTTTTACGACTCAACTTGAATTTCCTCTTTTTCGTTACCGTGAAAGAGGGTAAAAAAAGGGTACGTTTCATGGCGCATGCCATCGGTTGCAGTACAACGAACCTTGAGAGATCTTTTCCTCTCCCAGGCTCATCGGTTAACTTGGCTATGTACATGTTACTCTCAACTAAGGATTTAAAATCGGTTTCTATTTTTATACAGCAACCGGTATGGACTTACTAACGAGGACCTTAACCGTCGTTGGAGCAACCCCAACCGTGTACTACACCCTGTAATATACCACACAAAAGGTCTCATGGAGTACTGCGCCAGGGTGTTACTGAGACCGCCTCACGTTTTCGTGGATTACCACGGGCACTCGAGAAGGAAAAACGTATTCCTCTTTGGTTGTTCAAGGTCAGGATCGTGGAGTGCAGCTGATCGCGCACTCTCCACCGCCGATCAACCCGTTCAATATCTAGTAAATAGTCTACAAATTATCATTAATCCAAGAAACCGAATTTATTTTCTCATCTATTTTTAGTACATATGTCTCCAATTATCGCCTTGGTTTCATTCTGTGTATAAAGTAATGCTAAGAGAATTGATTTTTTTTTCTTATTTTTCACCATAAGATGCTTCCACGACTCATGCAGAAAACATCGGCTGCTTTTGCTCTGCCGTTGTGTTCATTCAAGGTCGAAAGGAACAAGGAATCCACGGCCAGGGTCGCCATATGGCGCCAACTTGGCGTTACAAGGTGAGGGACCTTGACATTCTACTGAATATCTCTAATTCCGACAGAAGTCAAGTTTTTTTTTATAGATGATTTAAGATGTTCCCGATATTTACTCGAAAATGATATCATAACTGCGTCTATCACAGAAGTTACACCATGGAAAGCAGCTTCTGTGGATGCGATCAGGGTCCACTTGCAGGTTTCCATCTTGATACTGTTCATCTGAAAAATGTGGGCAAGGATTTTTGTACTGCACTTGCGAAACTGAAAGATAATGATCAAACTTGGTCGACGGATGAGTGAGTATTAGGCTCACATTACTTTTCAAGATTTGTAGGAAAGAGGAAATGAAGATGAAATTTGCTTTTGTTTTTCTGTAAATGCTAAGAATTTACTGGTTAATGAAGAAAGCAATAGCTAAACGCAGGAAAAGTCTCAGTACTCCTTGCCAATTGCATACAAAAAAAGTTTCTGTTGCTAGAATTTAGCCACAAGTTTTGAAAATTCCTTCTTCACCATGACCTTTGAATATATGATAAAACTTTCGAAATTGGATATAAGTTTTTTTTTTTCTGAAACCGATGACATTTTTTTCTATTACAAGAGATTTTTTAATCAAATTGACAAATTTCGATGAAAATATTTAGAGGGCGTCAGGAGCACAGGTGCTCCGTGGAGGGGGAGCGAGGTCAAAAATGGATCAATTAGACGGAAGGAGGAGAGTTTCATACGAGAACTATTTGAATTAGATGGGCGGAGGGGAGTTTATATCTACATCTTATACATGAGGGGCTTCTTATGCAGGATATGGTTGAATTATTGGGTGGAAAAGGATTATTAGAACTAATATGCAACGGTCAAAAGGGAGTAGGAATAAAAAATCCGGGTCAAAAAGAGTCACAAAGTATCAGCGTGAATGTCAAAATTAGAAGCACAAATAAGGCACAAAATTCAAGTCTCGAAAAAAACATTCTCCTAACATTTACTTTTAGACTGCACTCGGTGGGAAATCTCAAATTACTTATTTTCCATTTTTCGATGATACATAATAAAATATTGTAACGCACAGGTTGGTAAATGTTATAAGAATAAATACTTAAAGCCGAAATGCAAAAATATGTCACCTCGAGACCGTCGTGACTGATTACACTCGAAATATTTATTGACTCGTCAACAGGCTTCAATTTCAACCTGCAGAGACCAGGTACACAGGCAAGAAATGAGGCTAGCTTACGATCTAATGATTATCAACTTTCCGATAGGAAGCTATTGTTTTCACCTCGAAAACGAATATTTCTCATTTCGTGACATGTCGACGTTTCATGACTAGTAGAAGCCCCCCCCATAATTCTTAAAAAAGTCTATGTGTGTGTATGTGCCCACTTTTTTTCTTATAATTTGTCACGATGATTTCAAGAAAACCAAATCAAGAAAAACAAATGCAGGAAAATTTTAAGGGATTTCCAGAAATTCGATATGATTTCACAATATTGAAGATTCATCCCCCAGATGGTCGCGATCTATTGATTGTCATCGGAGATGTTTAACTCTGATACATTCAAATAGAGTAGTAGTGTGTAAGGGTCGGAATTTTGTTTTTGAGGAATATAACGTTTACAAACGGAACTGAAGGCCACATACTAGTAATGGTAGAAATCAAATAATTAATATACAAAGTAACGAGCAAATGGGATCGATGCAATAGGCTCGAAGTCCTCCTTTCTTCTATTTATATTTTTTTGCTTGGGATTTGTTCTTATCCACTATGACAATACCGGCAGAACAGTAATTTGTAATATGAGGTGATGGTGCACTGTAGAAGCGGAGGAAAAAGAGGGGTTTAGGTCAGTTAAGTTCAGTCCACTTCTCCGTATGTCCCTGTCCCGAGTCCACCGAGATTCTCCGACAATGGACGAGGAACCACGAATGGATCCCGTCACTGAAATTGACACTGACTTCCCGTCAATGAAAATTTACGAAACACTTTGTAAAGCTGAACCACCAAGTCCATAAAAGTTCTTAAATATTTATAAATTTTGATGGTTTGGGCCATAATAAGTCGGAATTTTTCTGATGAATTTTATATCCAAAAAAATTGCTTGACTTTTTCATACGTTTTTCATACGTTCAAGAGAAAACTCGAGAATTCACTGAATTTTTGAACAATTAATATTATCTAATCAACCTCTGTTATTCCTATAAAAAATAATTTGCAGTTTTATTACGGTCATTACATCGAATTTTTCTTTACGTTTTTGGCGATTTTTGTTTGTTTTGAACAGAATTTTTTTTTATTCGTAATATATTGGAGATCAATTTTTCTCATTGTTCAACTTTTTTCGTAATTTTGGACAATATACGATGGGGTTAGCTAATTGAAAGTATGCATTTGATTTTTGACGTGAACACTGTTTGAAAATTTAAATTTAGAAATCAGTTACGACTAGAACAAGAGATCTGTCAAAAAATTCACATATAGCATTGTATTCTAGTAAAAGTTATGAAATTTTAATAAATATCGAAATCATTTGTAAAAAAATCGTTGTGATAACGAAATCATATGAGAAAACACATTAAACTCAAGATTTAAAAGGTACAAAGTTATACCAAACAGTGGTGAAAACATCCTTCAGGTATTAAAGATATGTACAGAATTCTTCGAACAGAATTTTAGTTGTAGGATAATTTTATTCAAGCTCTTTTGCAAATATCTCTGAAATGAGAGAGTGACAATGAATGGTCATCTAATGTTTTCCTTTGAATTCCCTCTTTTCGAGAATATTTTGGAAATAGCATGGAAACTTGCCTAGCTTGTTTCTCAACTTCATCATTACTGATTTCACATCACTATTAGGAACTCTGATGATTTTGAGGTGATATCACAATACTGCTGTCCACTTAATTGTATAATGGAGAAACGGAAGCGTTCAAAGTGCATTCAGGATAAACACGCAATTCAGCACACGTTCAGGGGTTGGTAAAGGCGAGAATTGTTCACACGCATTTTTAACGCTTTGGTTTACCAAGATTTTTATTAACTATTACCCAGATTATCGGCATCATAATTCCAAAAAAGCATTATAAAATTAACGTACATGGCTTATAAATTTTCTTTAATTCTAACTAAACTCAATTTTTGGTATTTTTCTAGCATAATTATGAACGAAGGAACTATGCTGGAAGAAAGAGACTCGGATACAGAATCATCATTGAGTTCTCAATCAGAAGATTCAACCTCTGATAATGAGTAGAGGCAACAGTCCCTACTACCAGAATTCCACCAGTATTCTTCACACCAATGAAATTCACATGATCTCGATTATTGTAGTAAAGAATTGATTGACGAATCGCGGTGCAAAATAGACACTTGACACAAATGCCCATTTAACTAATCAATAAAACCCCATAGAATACTATATAGAATATACTAAATTCCTGAAATCGTGATGATGTAAATATACAATCATCATCCATAGTGAATTTGAAAATTTGAAAATGCTTTTTTTTCAACAACAACAAAATTTCGGGTGAAAATAGGTCACAATTAGCTGACATTGATGCTGACAGCAACTTATGCCAACGTTTTGATAATAGGGTACATACATTTGTTCAACGTTAACCAAACTTCCTTCTCAAATTGTTCTGTAAATCATAAGCATACTGTTCCATAAAAAATGTTATTTTATAAAGTTTATTAACATCAGTAATGAATTACAAGTGGATCGCTTACGCACTGTCCAGATCGATAAACCGTAGCACGACAGTTGTACTAGGCTGTTAGTATGCGTGGGAGACGATTTTCACCAATTCATTTGGATTATATCATGAATAAAATGTGAAAGAGGCAAGCACCATCCCAAAAGACAATATGCCAAATATGCCAACTTTCTTACTGTGGTGTCACAACCTCCTTAAGGCCTCCATAACGTGCAATTCTCATAACGGATCACAAAAAGTGGCTTATCTTCAACTTTTTTAACAAACTTCGGGACCACAGTTATGGATATTTTTCTAAATGGGGGTAGATTTATCGTCAGGCTGTAATAATGAAGAACAATGTGCTTTATTGTCGAAAATTATTAAAAACTGTGAGCAGGAAATAGGTAAAAAAATTTCGAGTAAATGGTGGTGTTGCTCCTGATTCAACGACGGTCTCGTCGAAAAACGTGAGTTGAAGGATTAAAAATTTATTTTCATCACGCTGTGTTGGAGAGAAATAACTCCGCTTCGCGTCGAGTAACTAAAAAGTCCTTTTCCGTACTGCTCTTCACTTTTCCTCGCCCGGGGATTGGTATGAGCCCTTGCCCAAACTCGGAAAAGTGAAAATCACTACGGAAAAATATCGTTCGTGGGCTCTCATTATTGGGTTTTTGGACTGGCGTGGTTGGCCGCCTCACCTACGGCTCGGCCTACCAAACTCCACGCGAGTAAAAAACCCCATAACGACAGACCGGAAATATACAATTTCCGACACAGTAAGATGAAAAATTTTGCTTGTAACTCTCGAAAAAGTGGTTTTTGGCTCATGATATAAACCTCCCACTCGCCAAAAGCACCTTATGACACAAGTGACAAAAAGTGCCCTTTTTTCACTATTATCGAGCGAAGCGTGAAAAAATGTGTGCTTTTTTCCACTACTGTCGTTAAATATTGTTCGATACAGAGGAAGAAAAGTAGTTTCCAACTCACGTGATTACCACTCTCGCCTCTGGCTCAAGTTTTAACCCTCACACTCGTTCAAAACTACTTTTTCTTCATACCTCGGTCGAAAGTACGTACTTTCTGCTGCGATTTTGAAGCAGAAAGTCTAACTTTTATGCATTGGTCAAGCTACACGCTCGCCCTCTACAACTGCGGGA
>JAPYZN010002140.1:0-20476 GCA_030522865.1 Psyttalia lounsburyi
GCAACACGTGCGTATCGCCTTTTTCGCCTCGTGTGATCGCCTAGCACTCGTGCGAAAAAGTGCTACTTTACGCACTAGTTGCACAATATACTATTTTAATTTTGATTTTTTACTCTATACTTTTTGGAAAAATAAGTACAGGTGAAATGGATTGTCTTACGCCAGAGGATTCATCAATTTTCGCTTGAAATATTCTATTTAAATTTCGTTAAAAAAAATTGCTTATTGTGTAGTGATTTCACGATAATCGGATTTCGCTTGTAATTGGTGAGGAGTAAAACAGGGTTTAGTCAAGCGCGAAACTATGCATCAATGAATTAATCCAATAAAGAAAAAGGATATAGCAAATTCAGTGCTTCTGATGCGTTGCTATCGAATTAAAAATACCTCAGCGTGAATTGCTGCCCATTCTTTAATAGCGTTTTATTATACATAAGTGCTGAACGACTACTGAAAGGGGGTATAGCACTTGTCGATGAGATAGGGAACGTGACAATTGTTTCGTACCGATTGCAATATTGAAGAGCTGATGTTTATCAAAGTAATTCTGTAGCGAAGTAGTTAAATGAGATAAGCGTATTTTTCCTATCTTTATAAAACACGGATTATCTCAGTAACGAGCGGTTTTAGGAGATAATGTCACTAAACCATTTTTGTAGCTGATCAATTTTGCAATAAATAAATTCTTCTGATAATTTCTCCTAACTCCATTCCTTATCGAGATAATAAGGGTTTTGAAAAAAATATGTAAAATGCACTTATCTCGGCTTACCACTTCGTTTTCCCATTTCGTCGATTCTTTTAGCGAGAATTTTTGTTTATGCTCAGAAAAAAAAAATTTCCTCCGAATATCTGCCTAAGGAATAATAAATAATTTCTCCTATACGTAGAAAAATATTCAATAAAAATTACCAGCAAAGAGACCTAAGAATTAATTTTCGAAACGTAATCTGGGAGTGAAGTAAAATTCGAGAAAAAATGTCAATCGTCCAGGCCATGAGGCCCAGTCAGGAGGACCGCTAACAATATACTCTTTAATTTTTCTGGAATGTCCCTAAAAATCCAGAAACATCCAAGAATTTTTGTTTTATGGTACAATGATCCCTGGAATTTCTATCAGATTTTACATATTCCAAAAAATTAAGTGACTTTCATTTTTTCGGAGACAAATCGGAACATTGACAGAACGTTCCAGAGTCACGCCAGCCCATTACGTGAATTGTTCCATAATTTTTATTGAATATGTCCCTCCGTGTAAATATTCGGTAACACGTCCCTCTTTAAAAAAAAAAAAAAATTTCCGCCGAGTTAAAAAAAAACCGATTCTCCCAGCAATAACTGGGTCAAATTTTTCTTTCTGAAATCGATTAAATAACCTGTGTTGTTGTTGGGTTGACTATTGACTTTTTCATTTTTATTTGAATTTTCGAGTGCTTTCAGATAGCAAAAAAAAAACAGGGTATTCTATCTGATGCTCTGTACATTGATAGTCGTGTTGTTGACTATCAGGCGATCAATAGCAAAACCGCTATATGATTTACAATCGTATTCTGCGAAACAAAGGGATATGAATGTATCGAATAACTTTGGCATGAGTGAAAAATCGAAAACAAAAGTGGAAAAACCGAACAGATCGCTGAAAAGGCTGAGCGCAATAGAATAAAAATTCGTCATGTTCATAATCGCCGCGACTAATTACGAGAGAAACAAATAAGAAAAATTAATAATAATAAAATATATTACTAATAATAATAATAAATAATTATTGCGTGGTCGGGGAGAGTGAGTAAAAAAGAACGTCTTCAATTGACAATAACTCGGGATCGGCAGAGTGAAATTTAATGATATTTATTTCACATTAAAGGTCGACTTTCAACTTCAAAATGAAAAAAAAATGTATTCCATTTCAATCGGCCGATGCCGAGTTATTAATAATTGAAAACTTGCCATTTTGTCCCAATCAAAACCAACCTAATTTCCAACTGATGATTTCTGCAGGTCAAAAATAAGGTCTGCTGACGATTTGATCATGTGAAGAATCATTACACCTAGGCCTTACGTCCACGCCTGCGCGATTAAAAAAAAAATGTTTGTCCTTGGATTCTTCAAAATTCTCCAGAATACCTGGTCACCATAGCCGTTGATGGGGTTACTAATTACAGGCGACAACGCGGATGAAAAATTATGATTGTGGTGTTAAACAAAAGGTATTTAAAACTCGTATGTCGGCAATTAGGTGTCCAGTGTGTTGTATTCTCGTAGGAATTATGATTTGTCTTTGTTTCGCGAGCGAAATTCCGCCGCCATGTTGGAGAATTTTGGCCTGATTTGGGGGGGAAATAGACGTACCTTATATGTACATTATTATATTCGCATCATCATTATTCCCGCGTGAGACCCAATTGCCGACATATTAGGTATTACAATTTTTCGTTTGACCCCAAGACCGTAATTTTTGACGTCTTGTTTCGACCGTAGTTAGCAACCCCGCAAACTGTTATAATGACCGAGACGTCTGGGAAATTCTGGGGATTAGAATATTTAAACAATGAAAGAAGGCCGGGCCTTAATTCTAATCAAAATAGAATTTTCTAGTGAGGACTGACGGATTTCCTTGTGTGCACGATCAATTTGTCAAGCCTAGCGAGAATCCGAAAGACAAATTTCCCGAGAAATTTTCCTAGAAACTATTCCCTTGAAATTGAAATGTGAATTCTATTCCGAGACGATTCTCCAGGGAATGCGAAGTCGTCGTCAAACTCATGCATTATTTTTAATAATATCTCCGTACGTAAAGAAAACAAGAAAACCTTCGACATTGCGAGAGAAAATTTGCCCTGTATTTGACGGGTTTCATCTTTTTGCTTCTGGGGGGATGAAATAACTCAGTTTTATGGATTATTTACGGCGAAGAATTATGGATCATTAAACAGTCAGCCAACGTTTCCAATTTTCCAAATGCAGTTATTGATTTTGGGAAACTCAGACTACTCTAAGTCTCTGGACTCGGAAGAAGGAAGTGGTGATTTTATTTCAAAAAAATAAGTCCCAAAATCTAGTAGCAAAATCGAAGGTATTTTGGGAGTGAAAATTTTCCTTATTTCCAACATTTTTTTTATCGGTTAATTTTTTAATGAGTAAAACCCTTTAAATTCCAGGATTTTAGTTTTGCACGGAAATTATTTCGTCACTTTCAGCAAAAAAAAATTTTCACACACGAAATAATAAATCAATCCCGGATTATTAGGAATTTGCAGTTATTGAATTAATTGGCCATAAAATTAGGTAATTCGGTCATTAATTTTCAGAATCATTATGACGAATTTTTCGTCCCACTGATTTCGCGAGTCTCGTCTGAATTTTTTATTAAAAAAATTTGTCATCAAATTTTCGCGATAAAAACCTTCTTTCCCCATCGACTTCTGAATTTGCTGAGGTCTACCAGTTTTCTTCAACGATTGAGGACCTAAAAAAAACTTTATTCTTGCTCACTCCCCAAAAAATTCCTGCAAAATTGCCGAGCCCAAGGAGAAACTTCGAGTCCAACAATATCAAAACCACAACTTTTCAGAATAAATCCATAAACAAGGCCTAGAAGTAATGGAATTGAGTCAGCAATAATTCACCTAAAGACAAGATTATTGCAAAATTACATTAACAGAAGCTAATTCTCCACTTCGCAGGTAAGTTGACCTCACCCCCTCGACCTTCAGAATTCCTTCGCTGAATTCTCTACTCGTTCTCTTCAACAATTGCGGACCTGAAAAAAATTCTATTTTTCCTCATTCCCCTAAAAATTCCCGTAAAATTCCCCAGCCCGATGCCAACTGAATCAAGATCATAACCAACTAGCAATAACCCCCCAAAACTCAAGATTATTGCAAAATGATATTAACCCAAGCTAATTCCCCACTTCACACCTAAGTTGACCTCATCTCCGCGACCTTCTGTCATTGCTGAGGTCTCTCCTAGCTCTCTTCAACACTTGAGGACCTAAAAAAAATTCAATTCACCCTCACTCCCCAAACAATTTCAAGAAAATTCTCCAGCCCAAGGAGAGCCCCCAGCCTCCCAGACCCCGAAAATGAAGACGAGAGCTCAAAATAAGACCACAAAAAGACCTAGAAATAGCGGAATCGACAGCAATAACACACCTCCCAACAAGATTATTACAAAATGGCATTACCACATGCTAATTCCCCACTGCACAACCAAGTCGACCTCATCCCCGTGACCTTCTGAATTCCTTGGCTGAGTTCTCCGCTCATTCGCTCCAACACTTGAGTACCTGAAAAAAAAATCCGTCTCTCCTGATTCTCGAAAAAATCGCAGCAAAATTCTCCAGCCCAAGAAGAGGCCCCGAGGCCAGCCGAATCAAGACAATAACCATAACCTTTCCGAATAACTCCATAAAAAGCCTTAGAAATAGCGGAATCGCGTCAACAATGACCCACCTAAAAAGAAGATTATTAGCCGACCAATTTCCCTCTCAACTGTCAGACGATTACACCCCACAAGAGTCCTATAACCCCCCTTCCCGCGACCCCCACATAATACCACCCCGAGACACAGTAAAAGAGAGAAAGAATAAATTCATAAAAAAACCGAGAGGCAAATAAACATTGTAAAAGCAGTAGCACGCGATACAGAGAACTGGACTGCAGAAAAATTGTGTCGAGGGCGCGACTCCACTTCCTCCAATATTTTAACAATATTTTTAACGTCAAGTCCTCCCTTGTCCACTCCCTCCCGCCCAATTTGCCCTGAACCTCTCCTATTTTCATTCAATCACACACGAGGTGAACTCGCAGAAACTCTCCTCCTGAGCATACTCGTTATTTTCACATAACACGGATGAGTTTTGCCCCTGGGGGGAAAAAAAGTGTTACTTTATGGTCCCAGAGGTCGATCGATTGTGAACATAAAAATAGCTGGAAAAATGTTAAAAGGGGTTTGGGAGTGACAGTAGAAATTGGTGGGATGCTGGGGGAAAATATTAGGACTCACGATATGTTTCGAATGAGTTGATAAATAATTGATAAGAATTTTCTTGTCACGCCTCTTGGCCTCATCTCCATTATTCCTTGGTATCTATTTGATTCATTGCTTGTGAAATGATTTCAACACAAATTCACTAGGAACTCACGTCTCTCATGTTTGTAAATCTGTGATTGCACGTCTGTGGTGTATCATGAGAATAATCACGACCCGCTGTACGCAGGAGTACGCGCGATTGAGGCGCATCGCCTCACCAGGCCGGCGAGTTCTTCACGACTGGCTCGGGTAAAGGGAACAACGAGTGACGGACTGAGGGGTGAGCCTGGGGTTTTAGAGGTAGGTGAGGGTGAGATACTCGCGAAGGGCAGTGGGAGTGAGGGTGGTGGTCCGACGTCGAGTGACATCTTGCGGCGATGCGGGCAATTTTGTGGACTCGTTGGAGGGTTTCCAATGAGGGTTCTCACGATTATCTTTGAAATTCCGGCTTTACTCAAGGAAATGGAACCGGGCAGACTTCCTTCTGAATTTCATCCCCACATTCTCCAAATTTTCATACACTCCAATGGATTACTGTTGTTACCTCAGGTGCTCATCCCTTTCCCATTGTCTTCATCAACTCCCATGACCTTGTTCAGCCATTTCTTTTGTCGGAAATAAAATTGGATCGACGGTCGATTAATTAATGGAAAAATGAATCAAAAATGTTGGTATTAATTAGTTCAATGGCGATATTGTTCGTGGGAAAGAAAATCATCCCTCAGGAATTGCGCCTGGCCCTTCTCGAATCAAATATCCTACGAGTCCTGCCACTGCCACCTGTGGAAACATTCCTTACTACTGCCCAGTAGAATAACCGACATATGATCAGACAGGCGCGCCAGGCCAACTCGAGGCCCCGAATTGCAGCAAAAAAAATCCTGGAAAATAAAAAACTCTTCCGTCATCCACTGCATCTCTCAACGTTCAAGTGTTCTTTCAGAATTGGTGAATACTATCCTCAGCTTTACTCTGAAATCCACCTTGATTCACAAAACCAGAAAAATCAACTCAATAACCTCATAAAAATGATGAATATACTCCCATTATCTTCTTTCATTTGCCTCAGTTTTCATTCTTGAAAAAACGTAAATAATGGAACACTTTAAGATGCCATAAACCAAGTACACCCAAGAATCAACGATCGCGATAGAGTAGGAACTTAACTACATCCAAGATCGATCGTAAACTCAACAGGTTAGCGTGTCGGAAGTCTCCGAAAGCAGGTAGAAGTCCGAGAGGAAGTCCACTCATCAACAATAAAGGGTGGTCTAAGGGTTTATAGAGCGATCGCAGCCGGAGATCGGTTTCGGTGGTTTTCCTTTTCCTCTTCTAAACGCACCAGCAGTGAGAGCCCTTGATCGATGTAATAATGCCACTGAATTTGATGAAAACGATTGGGGGGTAATAGAAAATTCATGAAGATGAATTACGATCGAGAGCCATGAGAGTATGAGGTAGGAAAGGTCAAGGGTACAGGGAATATTCAGACGATATTCAGGAGATCTTTTGTCTCTCAGCTCTCATTGTATTCTTTCTCATTGAATTATATGGGTTCTACAATAGGGAATTAACATAATCGTTGACAGATTTTATAAGTACAAAATAATATTCTACAGTTTTTGGAGAGACGAGGCCAAACGATTTCAGTGGGATTTGATATTTTTGGGAATAATCTCGAGGATGAGGGGGTCTAGACAAAAATGGCGTAAGACATTTTTTGCTCAGGAGACTATCCTCTTCGGATAAAGTTTTTTGATTAATTCGCCTATTGTCGATCATTATCGAGATAATTGCGTTTGAATAATCAAATTGTGATAATGTCGACTTTAATCGTTTTACCATGTCTCCACTGATTTAGTACACATTAACCCCTTGAGTGGGACAATTGAGGCCGAATATTCGCGTTAGAGATTCCAGTATCACAGAATTCGTTTCGAGCATTAATAAACTCGATGGGACACGACATTAAATGAAAACAAAGATACATAAAAAATATTGAAAAAATTTCTCAATAGAATTTAACGATAATTAAAGATAGAATTAAGACCACTTGCTGCCAAAATTATTATTTACAACTAAAGTACCACATACACCTCACTGGTCTACTTAGTTCATACACTCTACTCCGTATACACATGTAAAAACCGGATATGATGAATTCTACTTAATCTAAAATATCTAAAACGAGTTTCTACGATTCACTCTCGTTTTAAATTTCTGAAATTCTTGTACTTTTTTTTTTCATTTTCATATAAATGGATTCTTAATTGTCATGTTGGATAAATATCATCATTTGGTCATTGCCAAAGATCTAGTTAAATAATGTAATAAAGAAAATTGCAGGAAAATTGATTTTTACGGTAAGAAAAAAAATTATTCTCCAAATGTTTTGCAAATTATACCATTATTTGTAGAGAGAACTATTACGAGTTCACAAAATTGTTTACAAAGAAATTGTCCAATAATTTTCTTCAAATCTTTGATCCCAAGGTGTCCAAAAAACGGAAAATTTGAATATCAAAATATGATGATTCTCGCCATAAAAATCATTTTTCTTGCCTAGAAAATTAATTTAAATATTTCATAAAGTGTCAGGCATTTTCAGGTTTGGCCCTCTCTTACTCAAACCCAGAACATTCCGCAAAATCCTAAATTTTTCGTCCCTAATCACTTGCGGAATGAACAGGTCAGAGTGAATAAGTCCAGCACTAGCACTCGAATTCATTTGTCAATTGCAAAATATCCGAATTTCCATAGATCCACTATTTTTCGGAATACTGGGGGTAAGACCTACTAACGATGAAGCCCTCTGTTAGGACTTATCGAATTTTTTACTCTTTGTCAATAATTGAACATTCAATATATGTAAAATTGACTCATTCTATTGAGGGATAACTGCGATGAAATTCAAAAGTCCCTGGAAATTATCACAAAAAATGGAGAGTTCCTAGTGATTGTTGGAGGTTGTGAAAAAACAAAGAAATAAAAGAACCTGAAATTCTGAGGATTCCTGATCCTTAGAATCTCGTAATGGGTAAAAATCTTAGAAATTTAATGGCAAAACGACAAAACCATTGAATCGACTTCAAATTTAGGCACTTTACAGACTTTGGCGGTTGTCGATCCCTCGAGGCCCCTCAAACCCTTCAAAGTCGTCGTATTTACCAGTTTTCTTCACCTCTCGTCCTAAAAACTCTCAGATTCCTAGTTACAAACTCACCGGACTTTTCAATTTCACCGGATTCTCCCCTCAAGTTTCACCACTTGATTATTGAATTCTCTCTGTAATTTTCGACCTCATCAACTCTCTCCAATTTTCCATCTATCTTTTACTATTGACTTTCCCCTTGGGGCTTTCGGCAGTGGATTCATTGAGGTCACGTCTGGGTCTCAGTATGAAATTAAGATTATGAGCAGTATTAACAGCATAATAGACATTAGCTGAGCTAGGTAATACCATCTCCCTATCCGGTAATACCTGAGCAAGTGTATATTGGTCTGGGCTGCCCTCGATACAGAGCTTAAGCATAGCATTTCTAATGACTTGCGGTGTACGTTCATTATTGGACAGCATGATAGATTTGTACAGGACAACGCCCTCAGTCTCAACGCTGTCGCTCTCCATAGTTGCTTTGATTATGTAAAAGTCTGGTGAATTCTTATGCGAGTGACTGGGACTGGAGAGACCGGCTAGATTGGGTGTGCTGGTGCCGTTTGTTGCTATCGCAACTGATGGAGCTAATCTGGAGGTATTGCTCCCACCTCCAGAACCCAGAGAGACGTCCAACGAGGGTAATGATGAGTTGGAGGATGAGGAGGACAGCTGGGAGGGTGATGTCCGTCTGTCCAAGGAATTGTGAGGAGAGCTGGGGAGGGAGTCGAGATCGCAGTAGAACTGAGAACTGCTCGAGCTTGAGGTCGATGCCAATGAGTCATTTTTACGGTGTCCCTGGCCGTTGGATTTCTTCTTACGGTTCAGAGTGTTCCCCGGGGGTGGAGGCTCTATCTGACAGCTGAGCTTGTAGGCTTCACGGTCATCCAGAATTGCTATCGAGTGAAACCAACAATCGAACAGGGGATCGGAGGTAAAGTGATAGGCATTCGCTGCCCCCTGGAGGAGACGTATGCGAGCAAGAACTTCGAATTCTTTTCGACGCTTGTCGAAATTTATCAGACCATCAGCCACAGTATCTGGTATTGCTGTGTCGATCATTGTCAGATCCGTCAGGAACGTACCGAGATATGGAATTGTACCATAACTGATGTTCTGGAAAATACGAAATGTCTGATTAATAAAGAAATTGTTTGTTGGGTTTTTGAGTTTTTCTCATGACTTCATTTCAAAAATATTTTTCAAACTCACTTTCGACAACAGAATTCCACTGTGAAAGGATAAATGTCCTGTTGGAATTGTTTGAGAGGCTAGAGGGCCGATCAGTGATTTTTTATAATCGAGTGCAAAATTAATTCTGCAGTGAAAATAGAAATGGATAATGAGAGAGGAGAAATTTATAAAATTTCAATTTCTAGAAAGGCCTTCTCTGCCAAATGTCAAATTTCTCACAGATAATCGCCCAGTAGGAATTCTCTTAAACCTCCTCGTTTTCCAGTTACTCCCAAAATAACCAGACCATCATTTTTGCACTTGTCCCCTTCTAAATTCTCACTCCAGACTCAGACGAAATCTCAACTACTTTCATCATTCGAGACATGGCCGATTTATCAATAACTCCATAAAGCTAAATATATTTATTCCTCAAATGCAAAGAGTTTTTAAATTTTACTTGAAGAGTTTATAATTCACGAATTCATGTGGAAGTCATCGCATTTATCAATTTTATTTGATACGATAAATTACTACTCACCCCTGAATGAGTATTCTGTTTCTGAAATAATTTCTGAAGATGTCTATCGCTTCTTCCAGCTGTATCAGCAAATTTTGCAGTTCCCTCTTTAATGAGTAGCTCTCTCTGCGTCCAGGCATTATTTTCCTCCGAAAATATTCGCTCCAGTTCCATAAACAACTCGTGTTTCTCCCTTGGCATGCACTGCCAACACTTCTCAAGCCTGTAAACTGGATTACTTTGTAAGCCAGACACAATGGCCTTGAGGCTACTAAAATTTTTCAATATTCTCAATTCCTGGGCAATGTCAATCCATGTTTCGAGTATTCTGGCACGCTCCTGGGATTTTGTCGTTGGATCTGTGAGAATTGTGGAGATAACCCTGAGTGATACGGCGTTGAATTGATTTACGGTTGCTAAAACGGTTGCTGCATCGTGACTGCGCGATCTGTCACGTCTAGACCACACAGCACCTAAGCACTGGTGGGCCACGAGCTTTTTGAAGACTTCCGCATCCATCCGGGTCAGCTGTTCGGCAAAGTGACGATGAGGGACTTCGGGGAATTTGTAATTCGACCAGTGGTCGGTATGGGCATCCGAGGAATTGTGGAGAGACAGTTTTCCATTGTCGTAGATACAATTGTCTGGAAAAATAATACAATTATCAAATTAATCCAATCAGTATCGTCAATTACAATTTTATTTGAATCGAAAATTTTCCAGAGACAACAGAGAATGGTTCGAAATGCACAGTTTTCTATCAATTTTTCAAATAAATCTTGAGGATCAATGCAAATTCACTCATATCAACTTTGAAATTGAAAAATAGATTCCATTTCAATGAGTCACTTCTTCACTTTGCAACGTGAATCCAGACGAAATGACTAATCCTATGTTTATTTTTATGTTTCACGGCCACTTGCACGAAAAACATCAATTCGATAGAGCAGTTACAAACAATAATGAGGGATATTAAAGGCAATTTTGTGAAATCATATAGACTGGTCACTAATTGTGATACCGAAAATTTCTCATCAAAGAATTATGAAAGGAAAATACCCCCTCCGGTCGATTACTCTCGTTTCAACAGAAACTATAAACAGAAACTATCTCTCCAATCAAATTCATATCTTCAATCAATAATTTTTCTTTTAAAAAAAATAGATAATCTACTCCAGTTCTCCATAACCCAAGATAAACTGAATTACCCACAAAGATTGACACTCGTAGCCTCATTTCCCCCGCATAATAACAACAATCGTTCACTTTTCTAGGTCGACGCGTAAATATAAAACAATTTTTCACGGACAAAAACAATTTATACCGCCCGGAGGTTGGAATGATTCACTCTTTAGTCACGACATAAGTGTTAAGTGTTAATTCGTGATAAGAGAGACAGTACATCCGGTTTTTATCGTCTCATTTTTCAAAACACTTGTAAATGGAGACCAAGGATATTGCAGTATGTCATACCGATTTCATCTTCACATTGAAATCTGTGGAGTCGATGCCGGGCCTTAAGCTCAAGCTCAGAGCCGGGCAATCGTCGATGCGTAAAGTCCAAAAGTCTTGCCAGCAATGGATGACTCGGTGCTGACTTCCAGTCACCTGGATAGGCGTCCAGCCAGACGTGGAGAGCCTGCACCAGAGTTTTACGATGCTGTTCCCCAGTCTGCGCTGAGGAATTATCATCGAGTGCGTCGTACCTCGACAGAAGGAGCTCGAGAACTTCGCGAGGCGTCGTAAATGCTCGATACGTCGCCAGGAAGACATTGATATAGGTTGATTCCAGCTCGCCATCATCATTTGCCAGGCTCTCTACCAATTTTTGAACTGTTCCTGCCTTCAAAAAACGCACACGAACTGTCTCCCACTCTAGGTGAGATATTTCATCGTCAGAATCCTGGGAAATTATTTATTATTTAGCAGTTATCGATTCCATCAGGTGGATAATTATTTATTGACCAATTTTATAATTTCTTTTAGCGTTGATTTAAAGGAAAAATACAATAGAATGTAATTTTGTCAGTCAAATATTCTTCGGATAAGATTTTAAGCAATTTTGAGCGGATTCTTTTTTTTTCACTTACCGAAGCGGATAAACTCCTTGTTGGCCTGTGATATCGAACTTTCTTCAGGTACACCGTGTAGATAACACCGTCACACCTTTCCTCGCCCCATAAACGCCACGTGGGCTGCAATAAACCAACAAAAAAGGAAAAATTCAAATTTTAATCATAGCTCCCAACATTCCGCGAAATTACCCTGGGGATTTTAGTGGCATACTCAGTCTCGGTTGAACGAGTTCATGATTTATTGAAGCAATTTTCGAGGTAAGTTTCTCAGGGCATTATCCTGAAAGGTGCCTCCCCACTGTACGAAGACCGTCGATCGAGCCCAAAGGCTGGGATTATTATTTTCGTAACTCGTGTGATTAATTTAGAATTCAATTAGAGCTGGGATTTTGCTAAACGTGCCAAAAGCCATGCAGCTAGATTTTTCAAACAATAAATTTAACGAATACAAATAACACATATTCTAGATCACTACACGCCTACTTTGCAAAATAACATTTTTTTGGTCTGAAAACTACAGAGAAATTTTTTAATCAAAATTACGTCTACAATTTTTTGTGAGGGATAAAGAAATTTTACTGACAAGTAGCGGAATTTTTTACGGGAAACTAGATAACTTTAATTAAGCAATGAACAAAAATTATACATACATCTGGAAAACTTTTATTAAGGAGTAAATAAATTTTACTGACTGGTCGGATAATTTTTATCGTACCCCTCGATAACGGTGCAGTAATTTCTACGGAATTTTTCTCTCCGTGTATTTGTGAATTCAACATAAACACATTTTTTTGCAATACCTGCCCAAAAAGGTCACTTTTCGGTACCGGTTTTCGTGCGTAAAGTGGTACTTTTCCGCACAGTGTGCGTAAAAGTCAGAAATCGAGACTTTTCCGCACTCCGCACACAAAAAAAACACTTTGCCCTCAAACCTCCCCTCAAAGCGAATTTTGGCAGGTATTGCAAAAAATTAGGTGTGCAACACGCAAGCGATTCACAACTCGTGCGAAAAAGTGCTACTTTACGCACTAGTTGCACAATATACTATTATGCAATTATCTTGAGAAATTAAATGACTTTCTGGAGAAAAATTGAAGAATTTCGTAGTTACACAGAATTTTTGATCCATCAGCTGTTGTTGGATTATCCTGTTGATTAATAATCGAGTCTGAAGAGAAAATCTCGGGTGGAACTTTTTACAGAAAAGTCCGCCTTCATAAAGTATCTCTTGACATTTCCCTTTGAATCCCCCGGCATCGGGGATATTTTTAGAATATCAAATCTGCGAATATTTTGACGTTTATCTCGTGCCACCCCTTCCCTCTGCACTCATTCGAATTTCTTGCGAAGATGGAGTCTCTCAAAGGCCCTAAATAGCCGGTTTAATAGTTACGGCTGACTCCGGTGAATAAGTCACCGGAAATGTATGACGATGAATAGTTTTGAGGACTCAAATTGAAATTTGTTAGCCAAGGGTTCATGGCCCCCATTGATATCTCCTCCTCTCCATTCCTACATAATCTTTCACTGGAATATTATCGATCTTCGCCAATTGACACTCCATTCTCTGAAAATACCCACGTTAGATGAGCCATTTCGTCCCCCGATGCACAATTATTTATTGAACAATTTGATAATTTCATTTAGTGTCGACTTACAGCAAAAATACAATATAATATAATTTTGTCGATCAAATATTCTTCGGACAAAATTTTGTTTGTCAAGTTTTTCAATTTGCGAGCCATCAGTTTTGTTTTTTTGTCTCTTAGTGTACATTGACCCTCAATTTCAAACGAATAATTCAGCAGAAAGACACGAAAACAAGAGGTGAAAGGATAAATGCGTATTCTATATATTCTTCCCAGCGTTCACGAAGAAGTCAAAGCTGAGAACCAAGGCCGAGAGGGTCTCCAACCGTGGACAGTGAACAAAGGCAACTTTTGCGTGCAGTAAGTCGAGTGATTCTTCCATTGGCTCAATACACTGAGCCCTCGCGTTTCCGGTCAGGTAACAACTCATTACACGCCCAGTTTAGCCCCACCTAAATCTTTAAATATGTGTATATATATATTTAACATTCCCATACGCAAATGAATGTTGAGACATTCCTTTGCGCAATTGATAATCATTTTTTTTACGATCGATAAATTAACGTCATTAGCAGTTTAATGATGTAATGTATTCTTTTGTTGGGAATTTTCAAATTGAATTGAATGGGGTAATAGGTAATTATGAAATTCATCTCGAGGAGATGAGTGAATTATTCTCCAAACAATTAAATTTTTTAACTGTTCTTTTTCAGTTGGAAAATTAACTATTGAAAGAGGAATTGTTTAAAAAAATGTTCACCCAATATTTTATTAATTTTATCTCTCGATTCTCATATTTATATTTCTAAATATTCTTTAGAGTTCGTAAAGTCAACCTTGCGATTCCAGGAAATTTTTCGGTTTACTATTACTACTATACTATTTTTCGCATGCCTAATACAAAAAAAATATTACAATAAAAATAATCAATCTAATTTTAACAATTAGCATAACATATTACGTTAATTAAACCAGTTTTAGCAGTTCCATACTAAATTTATCTCTCCCCCATAAACAGAGATATTCATGTAATCAGTCATTTGAAGTGCATTCGAATCTCCTGGATTTATTTTAATCCTCAGCCTTCCATAAATACGATTACATGTCACTAACCTCTTTACATAAATCTAACTACAAAGGTCAACAGTGTATTCAATTAATCCCTTTGTCCTGGATTATATAGAGAAGACCTTCGTCGGAATTCGATGTTATATTAAACAGGAAAAATAACGAGAACAGCTAGCAACTAACAATAACATGCTGGTGCAAGCAGGAGGGACAGGGGACACAGGCCAACAGACAAAAAAAACAAACGGACAAGCTATCGAAAAGAGGGAAAACATCAATAACCAATCAGCTGATCAACAAGAGCCAGGTGTGAAGGTATAAAACAGGATGACTCGATTTTACTCCTACCCAATTCCGCATTTGAATTTAGTTATCAGAGAATAAGTCGGAATCCGGAGGAGATACGAAAATTTTTGTAAATACCTTTCTTTTAGATAACAATTAGAGCTACAAAGAAGTATTGAACAAAATTTGTCTACCTCTCACGAGTCTCGAGATTTTCTCTGAAAACTGGGCATTGAAGACGAATCGAATCGGCTGTTTTACGAGGTCACTTGACAGAATTGATTCATCAAATTGATTTTACCTGTTGAACGTACCACTGCGTGGTACTCTGATTCTTCTTGGCAGAGGGTTTGCAGGGGGCGCAGAAGAGTAGTGGACCGAATTTTCCTTTGGACGGGGCCTGGGGTGGAGGGGGCGGGTCCTGTGGCGATGCGGGACTTAGCCCAACATCACCCAGCACAGGCCACAGCATCCAGGTTTAATTTCTCCTATTGTTTATCGGGTCTACTTCGTTAATGTTAGGTCATTGTTTTTACTCCCTCGTCGCGATTTAATATTTTGCGACAGCATTATTGATTTATCTGGAAAAATTAGTTCTTTTTATTCACTTTTGATAATCTAAGGAAAGTGTGATTTATTTGTATGGGAGAATTAGTTGGTTTATTCACTCTGGATAATATTGGAAATTATTGGGTTAATTTCAGGTTGTTAAAAAATTTTCTCTCAATTTTACCGTACAATTGCCCGATATTTTTATTGCATTTCAATCCCAAGGAATTTCAACATTGAAAATTCCTGATTTGTTTCGAAAAATTAGAAACAAAATTGTCATTCAATGGTAATCGACTCATTTTTAATTATTGATATTTCAAGTCGTTCAATTTTACCCCACTTTAAGACAAGCCTTAGAGAAGGGCCCCATCCGTGAGGACTTAATATTACCTCATAAAATATCTCACTCTCCAGATAACAACCCATTTACCAAGAATGGTATAATCAACATTCCTCATTCCCCCAATTTCCAGTTAAATTGATTGAGCCTCCGATTAAGCCGCCACCGAGAAAAAAGTCTAATTTTGCCAATCAAATATTCTCTAGACCTAATTTAAAGCTAGCGCCTGTGTATAAATTTCTATCGCTCGATTCTCCAAAGGACATCTCACCGGCAGAATTTTTTCTCTTCTACGTCTCTGATCCACTGACATTGAACTGGACAATACACGATAATCAAGAAATATCGGAACAAGAGCGGAATTAGTACCCCCTACTTTGACGCAAATACTTGACGCACCGAGTGGGACGAAACGTTTCAATTTATTGCGACATTCAGAATCGATTTTCCAACTTTCTGGCATTCCGGAGTACGTCATTTGCAGTGGGAAAAGGTCTTCCTCTCTACCGACACGTTAACAAACATTTTCCAAGTAACAACTGGACAATTTAATCATCGGTTTCAATTGAATATACCTTCATCTATCTCCATCTCATTTCCCCATTGTCTATTGTCTCTATTTAGGATTTATTTTTGGAAAATTTGTGGGGGCATTTGTGTATCCGTCGGCTGCAGAATTAAAATGGATAAGTGGATGCACGCGTGACGCTCGATATTGAGTGGCCTTGACGTGGAAATGTGAGGAAATATGAGGAGAGTTCTTCATGCATTGATCGATTCATGGGAATCAAGTGATGTCTTTCACCTCTGGAGCGACACGTGCGGATTCTGCGCAATTCAGATAACAAAAAAGCAATTGAGTGACAGTCTATCGATGCTCCACATCAAAATCCAAAATGACCAATAATAATAATAATAATTTGTCATAGGAAATGACAAAAATTTTTTAGTTAAATTTAATTAAGAATTATTAATTGAAGTGAGAACTCTCTTATATATCTGTCTTATTATTGACAATAAAAACAAATTTTGGCTTAAATTACTTTTTTAAAAATGTAAAATGTCTATTTAAGAAAAGACTATTATTATTTTTGGTTCTGGTGAATTTTTAGAGATAATTAATTGATTTGTTTACATTTTAAAGGACTCGCGAATTGTCCCGGAGAGAGCTCTCCATGTGTAATTGATGATCTATTTGATTCGGGCAAATGCGTTGTTACTGGAAAGGTACGTAATGAAATTCTCAATTGCAATGAATTGTTTTAACCGATTTATCGAGATGTGTAGTTAAATTGAATTGGGTGAGACGACGAATCTTACCGATTGGAAAAACAAATTAATTAGTGGTAATTGGAGTATTTGTTGGAATTTAAAACTCAGTTCTATTATTAAAATGATCAATTCATTGTAAACGGGAAGATCAGGCAGTCGTGTTTGATTTTTATGAACGAGGTATTTATTACGGTATTTATTAGTTAATGAGGGGTTCATGTGTTATTGTAATTAATTGCTTTGTCGATCTCATGCGAGTTCATTTGCTCAATCGGAATAAATCAATGATTTCAATTGAATTACATCGAATAGCTGGAAAAATGACTCTTTCCAGGTGAATTATACGGAGAGAATTTTTTGGTAAACATTGCCATACGTTTACGTCTAAACAAATTTTACTGAAGTTGGGGAATTTGTTACGGTACATTAAATAATTTTTATTAAGCAGGCAACAAAAATTATTGACCGGTTGGATAATTTTGAGCGTTTCCCTCGAGAATATTTCAATAGGAAAATTAAATTTTTTTCTCAGTCCAAAGCTTTCAATTGAATGACAACAAATGTCTTATCATCATGTCGTCGATTTTTTTATCACCAGAATTTCGGAAAAATTGATAACTCCGATGCACCCACCGGAAAACCCGAAAACCTGAGTCTCTGGTTCTGCCGGGGATCAATGGGATGACGACTCGCGCCCGCCTGATAGCCACGTTTGACGCCTCGTTTAATGATAAGAGACTGAATGGAGCCTGTCACGTCTAGTCACGATCATTGTGTGTTTACACGCAGCGCAGAACTCCTGAATAAATAAACGAATTTTTTTTTTTCAACATTGAAGTGGCCGAAGGTTCCCGCCTCCTTGGCACTCGTATCGGGGGCGAATTCACTCATTCCTTTTTTTTTTTCGATTCAACCGAACAATAGAGTTTGTACTCGGCTCTAACTCTTGCATAACTATACTTTGGATATACTCTGAAGCCTTATGTATGCGATTGCATTTGCGTTAACGGATTCGCGGAGATCCGGAGATAAACACGCGCGCGTGTGTATGAATTATTGGAGAAGAAGAAAATCTTCCCGTTATATAGGTATTTTAGATTCTTCCTTCAGTGATGGTACCTCTCAACGACTTTTACGCACAGCCTTCGTCCTATTGATGCCTCGATGATAACGGAGAGTTCAAATAAATCATTCCACTCAATTGTTAATCGCCGTACTTCAATTTTTTCGGCGCTCAAAAATCAAAATAATAGTTTCACCAATTAAATATTTTATGGACAAGAATTTCAAGATGCAGTGTTAACAAATTTCGTTCTGCCTTTTGCGGTACAATTGTCGGAAAATTTTTGTCGCATTTAATTATCACTGGAAATTAATTGAATTTCCCGTGAAGTTGATTTGATTATTTTTTTTTTCGCTGCGTAAATGAAAAACTCACTCTCTAGATTCAATTTTACGTTATAGAAAATACTTTCTTTGCAGTTAAATAATAATATGTGGAATTTCAGAAGCTCGAGGTAAGACACGAGTAAATCGTTACCTACTTTCATCCACCGAAGACCAATTGCGATTAATTAAACCCATAATTATAATCGAAATTAAATTGGAGTGTGTAGCGTGGAGAGATGATGATGAGGAAAACAATCAAGATCTTTTGCAATTGAGGATGTAATGAAAAACGCCCTGTTACATAATTATTATAATCTGGGATATTAAACAGACACAAGTAAATGTAAAAAAGTAATAAAAATAAATAAATAGTCTTTACATTTCTCATTATCCCCTGTACACCAAAATTACTTCGATATTCCCCCTTTACTCGTTGTGCAATTATCTTGGAAATTAATTATTCGAGCAGCAATTGCCTTGTTTGCAATACTTGCCGAAAAAGTTCACTTTTCGGTACGGTTTTTCATGCGTAAAACTTATCCGTACAGTGTGCGTAAAAGTCGGAGGTCATGCGTAAAGTGAAACTCGAGCGTAAAGCTTCGCTTTACGCACTCGGATTTCACTTTACACGTGACCTTGACTTTTCCGCACTCCGCACACAAAAAAACCACTTGGCCCTCCAAACCTTCCCTCGAAGCGAACTTTGGCAGGTATTGCAAAAAAATTGGGTGTGCAACACGTGCGTATCGCCTTTTTCGTCTCGTGTGATTGCCTATAACACTCGTGCGAAAAAGTGCTACTTTACACACTAGTTTCACAATATACTATTACAGCTTCAATATAATTAATGTTTATTTGATGCCCTGGAAAAAAAAATAATTTTGCCAAACATTTTTGTTTCCGAAAATGAAATAACCGGGATTAAAAGAGGTCAAAATTATAGTAAAATTCACTTGAAATTCGCGAAACATTTTTTTTTCAGAACGAAATGTTTACTTATATTGGAAAATTGTTAAAAGTCCATTTGGCAAGGAGTGGTCCAATCTCTGCATGGGATTTTCGCGATATCGATGAAACTGTCTGATAATCGGTATGTGATCCTCGAACAAGAACGATCACCGATAAAGTCACTTAACGAAAAACCCACAATCGACGAATGATCCCCCCCCCCCCGGCCTCTCGATACACATGGAGAGACTTCCATTCTCATTTTAGCGCATTTCCGCTCTTAGAACGCGTCGGGGAAAAATAGGGGAAAAAAATGCCCGCCGAGCGGGGACGATAGTGGTATATTTAGAATAGAATACTGAGACCAGTAGATTTTCGAGTTGGGGGTTGTAGTTCAAGGGAATGATTTTGATTAAAATTACTACGACCCACAAGTGACTCCTGTGTAGTTATTAAAAAATAATCATTCTGTCCATCCTAATGTTTTAAACATTCTTCGGAGGACCCATTGACAGATATTTATACACAAATCGAGGTTTAAGTACTTGTCGGAAGCGGTATTACCACTGACAATTTTTGGTGGAAATATTGGGCCGGATAACTACCTCATAAAGTGAAAAAAAAGTTTGATCTTTTATGTACACGATTTGGGAAGTATTTTTTAGACTAACACTTATCGAGGAAAAATTTAATTTTAACAGTAATACCGCCCCCTTCGGTGCATACATTTAGTACCACGCGGTCTGCGGTTTGATAGGCCAACAGTTTCCCTATAAAGGTGGAGGTGTATTCCAGTACAGAAATAAGGAATTGATCAATTTCGTGGGGATAAAAATATAGAATTTTTCATTTTCGGGGAAAATCAAGGAGAGGAGCGCATTTTTAGTCTAACCGAGCGTTATTTCTTCAATTTGGCAAGATTAGATTGTTTTCTCCGTGCGATGTCAATGACAATGTTAGTCACGATTCATTCACTGCGAGAAAAATTTTTCTCTGCCGAAAATATATTCATTCTACTCAAAAAAATCGATGATATCGATATTTTCCACCTGATAATGTACGCGTTTCTGAGGAAAT
>JAPYZN010002141.1:0-12934 GCA_030522865.1 Psyttalia lounsburyi
GTGTTCTCCTGGTCATAAAACGTCGACATTTCATGAAATTAGCGATTTTCATTTTCGGGGTGAAAACAATAACTTCCTTATCGGGAAGTTAAAAAAAATTGAGTTACTTCTTTAAGTTTCTAAAAATGTTAATATGTATCAGAAGATATTTTAACTCCTCAAAAGTACGCACTTTAAAATTACACCTACACAAAATCAAATAAAAAAAAGATTTTTTAAAATTCAATACATTTTATTTTGCGATCCAAATAATTGCAAAGCCTAAAAAATTATGTCGCGCAAGTTTCAGTCAAGTTGAGAATGGTCTTCTTTTAATAATTAAGTTTTTGAGATAGATTTTTTGGTTTTTATGGTTGGAAAATGGTTAAATGAAATTCAATAACAAATTGAATTTTTGCAAATTTTTCATGCACATATACACATTTTTTAGTTGCTCAATTTTTTATATAAGTTATCTGCGAAATATACAATATAATGATGATCATAATATACAAATATACGAATATAAAATAATGTACGATGAATCTTCGATAACTCGGATACCTTTAAATTCACATTTGCATTCGGATGTCAGGATTTTATTAGTCGTAATTCAAATAAATGGGGGATAAAAACCATTTTTTAGACATTAGGGAAAATTTCATGTTTTATAGTAGTCCGTGATTGAATTTACGAAAGAAAAGTTGGATTCGATGGGGTGCGATCATGATTTGAGTGGATAAGTGGTAAATGGTTATAGAATTTTATGTGCTTACGGGGCATTTATCTTGCGGGAGAGTAAAACATTCCAAAAGAAAATATATGACCCCTTTCGTTACCTTTTTTTCACCAATTATTATCATTCAATCTGTTTCGGAAATCAATATTGAGGCGAAGATTTCAGAATGAGAAGTACTATTTATGCTCCACCATCGTTTATTGAACCATTTATGGATTGCTCTCCCAGAATTACCTAACCCGACGAACCAAATAACTTAATTATATTATTTAAATCAGAGACATTTAATTTAAGGCGAAATAATTTTAAAATGAGAAATGAACCTGCATTTACTTGGATAACTACATTTTGATAATTGAAAAAGATTTGATAAACCAAAATATCGAACAACCATTTCATTCCAGTTAAAAGAAATCTGAAAATACGAATGTAAGTTAATTCGGAAAAAATAACTAATTAAATTATCATTTCAGAAATTATTTAATCAAATGTCAATGGGAGAATATACCGTTTTCAGTTCAATGTAATTTTTCTGATGATTATTAGCAACAATTACTGTTCATTCCCTCGCCATGGAAATTCGAAAATGGTAAATCTTGGCAATAATTAACTAATCACACATCAATTTCTCTAAAATAACAAATAAATTAAATATGCTAATTCTGTGAGGCCTCGCCTCTTCGCATCGTTCCGTAATGCATATAGTCCCTTATTTAATCCTCAGGCACTCCGAACTTTTTTCGATTGACGTTATGATCTTTCTATATAAAAAGGAAAGTAATGAAAATAAATAAACATTTTTATTTCATTATTTGATTATATAAGCCATCAAATGATACTTTCATTTGAGTTTGAAGGGCAAAGAAGAAAAATTAATATGATTTAATCTGTCAAAATAATTAATTGAAATTATCATTTCCGATAGTATTCCATTATACGTTCACTGCGAAACTGTGACCTATCTCTTCAATTTAAATATACCGTTCTGATGCGTATTATCAGTTACAATTAATGCTAATTCTCTCGCCATCCAAATTCTGAAAGTAGCATCATGAGGTGCTGTATACATGCCTCATAGGCCAGAAGTTTCCTCAACCTGCTGGAGTCAACAATCGTAATTACGTAGGCTACTCAGAACTTCCCAGAATCCAGTGAAAACTCACTGTGTGTCTACCCTCGTCGTCTTCGCCGACGTGCTCGCCAAACTTTACTTCTCTATCTTCATGGCATTATAAATTGGTGCAAAAAAAAATCCAAAAAGCTGGTTATCACCTTTAAATTGTTTCCCGATCTTTCAATTTTTTTCTTTCTCACCCTTACAGGTTCTATTACTTTTCTTTTCGAATAAAAAAAAAAAAACTGCAGGAGTGGAGAAAATTCTCCGGGGAAGTGAAGGCTTTTCCTCAATCTCTGATCGTCCTTGTTGACTTTTTATGGCAATCCTCCACACAAAGACATAAACTAAGTTCGATCGATGGTAAAAGTTTGAGTTGTTTCGGTATTCTTCATTGCTCTCTCCACTCGTAAGTTTCATTGGACTTCTATCGTCATGATAAACTTCTTTTGCTGACATTTCCGTGAAATTTTACTCGGTGTAATGGCTGTCTGGTAGAATTTGTTCTTAATATTTTTGTGAAGATGACGAGAGAAATAATGGGATTTATTTTTACGGTTGGGATGTTAGGGATGAAAAGCTTTTGAAGTAGATGGAGTTCTTTATTTTAATAATTTCAGGTAATTTTGATAATTAAAAATTAACATTTTATGGAATAACGTGCAGAATAGACGTTTCGTAACCATTATTAAACAAATTCTGGAATTAGCTATACGATTTTTCCTATTTTTTTTTATTAAAAATTGAACGGCGGAAAAAATTGGTGATTTGAAGCATGTAAAGCGAATGAAATTTTTTATTACCGAATTGCCGTTAACCCGTCAGTGGTCGCGCTATGAGATTTTCTCTCACGCTTTTGTCAGGGTCTAGAAAACTTGACCGAAAACTCGATATTTTTCGGCGAGAATTCTTCTATACCCCAAGTAACTCTCCCCCAAGTATCTCTCTTACCTTTGAAACCGGTCCGAATGGCCTAACCTTTGTAATTAATTTAAAAGAAAAATCCTTCATAAAATGTGAGAGATTCTCTCGCTGTGCGCCTAAAGGCACTTGGCGAGGAGAGCGCTTATGGTGAGCTCGATCGCGGCCGATAAAGGCTGAAGAGTTGAACGGAGGTGGGGTGGTGGGGTGGGGAAAAGCGGAAATCTGTCCGCAATTTTTTAATACACAATGTAAATAATATATGAATATAATGCGTTCCAAATTTAAGACGTAAGTACGATCAAATATTGTCTCATTGAATGCACGCGTAGCCGTGAGAGTTTCTCTCATCGCGCGGGTAAGCATTACCGGAAAGTTGGCGCGACCAGTGACGGGTTCAATTCAACAATATGAAATAGAAATTTCTAACTGATTATTCCTGTCTACTCAATAAAAATTTTGATGGCATGACACTTTCACTTTCGCTAAAAATTGGAAAAGTTTGGTCATTAAATTATTGAGCTGCTCTTTTATTATCTTATTTCTTATTTCTCTCATGAAAGAAAATCGTTTTTTTCATTAGGTAAGATTTTAAAATTAATATTCAAATCGCAGACAAGACTCTTTTCCATAAACTCCTCATCTTAAAAAAGACTCAGGAGATCGTGTAGCAAGCAAATGTAAGACATTATTAGTGAAATGAAAGAAGAAATGGGAAACCTGAGAACCCCCGGGAAATGATAATGACTTGCAAACATACACGAGGACCCTTCCTATATACTTACCTCAAGAGGCACATCTCAGTATATACGCGAAGCTCGTCGCTCTGCATCTACCATTTCTCCTTTCAATCCCCCGTTGTCCTCTCATCCAACAAGCCCTCTCATTTTTTTGCGTTCTAAATGAATCTGCATATCCTATTTACTTGACTGTTAATGTTTGTCAAACACTCGTTGCTTTCCAACTGCTGAAGGAGAAATAATTCTGACTCTCGAGGAGGTTTTCAAGATGGGGACGTATGGAGGGTTTATTACATCTTTTTCGTATCTACTCTCAATGGAAGTAATTAATTTACTGCATTTATTGTGGAATTGCTTTATTACAGAGGAAAATGAGATTTTCAATTCTACGGACTCAACTTTGTCTCATAATCAATGAATAATTAATGCGCATTTCTAAATGGATTCTTAAAAAAAAATTCAGAAAATTAAAAATTTGTTTTAAAAATATTTTAATAATCATTAATGAAATTTTACAGTGGTTACCTTCACTTTCTTACTGAATGATTTCTAAGAATTAATTAACCCATTACTTGGATTTATAATGGAATCAATTATTTCATGAACAAAATCTTCAATCGAGATAACGCTATTCCATTTCTTAATAAATCACTTTATTATTATTACGAGCCCGAGCGCGGGCTACCGCCCACTGTATTATAGAGGCACTGAGCGCTTGTCGTGTTAATATTTTGAGAGGCTAGTGAAACTGGACGCCATGACAGTTATTGGCGCAGTGTCGTCCGTTTCAACCGATAAGGAATCGTGGCTTCCACATTTCGAGAATATTTTCGATTCGATTCGAGATCTGAAGTGTACGTACTTTTTATAGTAGGAAACTTTTCATTCGTACTATCGTTACGGTTTTTTAGGCACCACACCGACTAGAGAAATAAATAAGGGTCGCATCGGCTCCGGACACGGATTTTGAAAGTCCGATCTTTAACGTGCAACTGGGGACTTCCGTCACATCCGTACCTTATCAAGTTTAAAACGCTTTGGCGGACGCGGGCCACATCAGGTCAATGGTATTGTCTTTGTCCGATGATGCCAATCAATCATTCCATTCACAAAACATTGATTACAATGATGATTGTAGGTTATTATAACGCCTTTAGAAGGGTTATTAACACGAATAAAACGAAAGGCAGAACAAAAAGATTCATGCGGATTTCGAACTTGGTTTCTTCGATGTATTCCTCCTAGCGGTCACTCACTCAGTTCATATTTGAGCTCGATGTAGCTTCGGTTTCATGGAGTCCCTGTCTGACCTGTCCTAGTCTGCTACACTGCAATTATTGAGTGTACGCAATGGTATGGGTAATATATCCCGTTTTGTCGTTTAATTGTTCATCTTGAAAGGACTTTGGAAACTTTTTTTACATATTTGAGTAATCAAAAATGGTCTAGATAAAATTGTCCAGTTATATTTCATGAAATTCAAACGGAATTTTAAAACGAAATCCTCTAGAAATTTTAAATTCTATTTAGTTACTACTTCAGTTCCATTAGTCGTCAAATCGTATTGAATAATCGATCGCTCTAATATTTTTCTTAAATCACCGTTTGTAAATGAATTCGTGAATGAAATTACATTTCGCAATTAATCAATTATTCCATATTTATTCTCGTAAAACTCATAACAAAATGTCCCCTGAAATCACGTAAAATTTAATCCCAATGAAAACAAATATACCCCTAAAATTTTTGAATTCAACGTGAGATAGTGCGTATATATACTCTATGAATGTGCCACGTCCATTAGTCATTACATATAACCGCATATGAATAATTGATTGCTTGCACTTAACGTGTCTTCACATATGCAGATTAATCCGAAATCATGAATGCAATATTAAAACTGAATTTTTCATGAAAATTTATTCATGACTTTCGCATTGTCGACATGATTTCAAACTCATCGGACTTCATTCCACATAACAAATAGCTGGTACATTTTTTTTCTGTTATCACACGGTTTCAGGGCAATATCATGGCATGTAAAAGCCCGGAGTAATCTGACTCGAGATCGATATTTCCATCAGCACCTAATAATTCCCTGTCGGGCTTTTTTTTTCTCTCATTTTTTTTTTTAGATATAAATATTCTGTGCATGGAAAAATGGAGTTCTATCGCGTACGGTATATTCTATCTATTTCATGCATATTTGCGCGTTATAGAGGAGAAACTTAATGAGAATGTAAAGGATAGAATTGGAGGAGACAGTCCTTCATTTTCCTCGTCGCTTTTTTTCTTCTTTTTTCTTTTACGTAACTTGTCGGAACACAATGACGGCTCTTTCATACTCGCGTAAGGCGATTACTCGCGAGTTGTCGGGGGATTCTGTAACACGAGGAGCACGTAAAAACTTTATTGAGGGAGCCTTAATGGGAAGATGACAAACACGAATGCTTTTCTGCTGTGAAAGTGCGCAGGTACGACTCTTTATGTGCATGTTTTTTTTTTTCTGACAACAGTAGGAAAAGAGCGGGTTGAGGTGATGGTTTCGGGGGTCATGATGAGTGCGGGAATGACTGGAAGGAATGTGAAATTATTTTTTAGCGTTGCCACATAGAACTTTGCAGGACAAATAAGAAAATCATGGTATAGTGTAAGAATGATCCAGAACTGTATTTTTTTTAAATATAATGTTACATAAATCGATGAAAAACATCGAGTACAAAAAATATTCCGTCAATCTTTTTATTTCTACAAAATTGTGTGGGCAATAAATTTCTTTCTCCTATTTATTACAGATGTCACAGACCAAGGGACAGTTTATTCTCCTGGAGCTCTGGCTTTGACAATTTCACTGGGTTCGTTAATTGGGGATTTTTATTGCTTGGACTCGGGGGCGTCCGACTACTCCTAGAGAATTTCATAAAGTAAGTATCTTTCATGGAGAAATCCAGACTTTAATATTCCACGAGGCTTGCTGTTACAGTCATATCGATCCTATTGACAAGGGATTATTAGCAATTGAATATGTCATTGAGGGAACACATGTTTTCTCATATCGTAAATCTCATAAAAATTTTGAAAGGCATATTGTATCTATTTTATTGAAATAGAATAACAATAATAATAATAATGATTATATTGAATAGATTTTATTGAAAGTGGATTATCGTCAAATTGTAAAGTTTCTTTAGGTTTCGTTTTGTATTTTTTAAATTTTGTTATCTTTATGTTCCCAAAAGTTGATTCGGAATGCGTAATCCTCATTTTTTTCGGAATTTACAAATTTGAAATTCAGCATTTGATTGAATTCCGAAAATCAATGATTTTGTTACTAATTTTTATTTATATTTTAACTAATTGGCGAGGAGATATCACTAATTGTGCTGATATCTGGTGAAATATCTGTGTTCTGAGGCTTTCCAGGGTTTTTTTGTGTAGTGTGGGTAAAGCGATCGATCCATCTAGTTTGAAAGAAAATCACAGCATGTTATTTTTCGGAGGCTGATTCTATCGTGAGAACTATCCCACTGGATTATTTTTCATCCCCGGAGCTTTGAATCGCGTATTTATGTTGTTCTTTCCTGACTCGCGTTTTTCATTCTTTTTCATTCGTTTTTTGACTCCTGTTAAACTTCGAGCCATTATTTTTCAGTCAAATTCCATTATTTATGTATGTATGAAAAGAAATGTTGTAGGAAATATTATCGTTTAAAAATTGTAACGGTATAAATTGTCCTATTAAACACGGGTTAATAATTGACAAATCGCTAATATATTTTTGTTATTAGTATTTTAGCTGCCAAGTTGACAATACAATTTGGTAATATTTTACCCATAGTTATAATTTTATTCTCTAATCGGTAATATTTTATGTTATTAATTTAGAGACTCAACATTACCAGTTTAAACATTTGTTTCGTGCATTAATATTTCAGAACTGACTCGAATATTTTTCATGCCGAGAGCAATACATCACGCATTTACGTTATTTTTTTATCTCGCTTTTTTCTCATTCTTTTATTTCTCGCGTTTATGATTTGATACTGTTTGATCTTCATCGATATGAAGGATTCTTGATTACATCAATTTCCACTGGGAATGGACGTGGAGAATGAGGAAAGCCTCGATCTATATCAACTTCCCGCCGGGCACTGGCCTAATTGCTTTTGGCAGAGGAAATAAAATAACGAAACTTTTTTTTTTATTGCTCTTCCATTTTGCTCTCATTTGGTCAGGTGATGCCACTGAAATTACTGGCATTACAGTTCACTGCGTCGTTTGGTATTTTTTTCGATTAAAATAAAGCCTGATTGAGTAAAGAAAGATATGAGAAATGAGGAGAGCAAGCTTTTGGAATTTAAAAGGAAATCCATTTTTCCGCTCCACTGGGATATTAAAAAATTCTCATCGGTAAATTCCACTTGCGCGTATTGAATGTAAATAACCCTTCGTTAATTTTGGTATATTTTAATCACCGTTGTTTGAGAGTTCAATCGATTTCCAATTAAATAATTTTTGGATTCACAGAGAGACTGCTGATTACACGCAAAAGCGTACGATGATTTATTCTCTCTCGACGGAGGTAGGAAATGAAACATGTAAAGCGGATTTTTTTTTATGTAATTATGATATAATTAATCGATTCAAAGGGATAAAAGGCCCACCATTAATCATGCTCGGGCTAGTTAGGTGTTAAGATCTTTTAGATTCAGTTTCTTTAGCCATTTGTATTCATTAGGAATATTCGGCTTCGAAGAAATGGCCTGCACGTACAGGAAAAACAATATCTCGATAAGCAGTGCAAAACTTTTTATTGAAGAATTTGTAATTGGGGATTCCAATTGGAGCTCTCGACTTATATTATTTCATGAAAGTTGGGACGAAGAAAATTGGTACTCTCTCAATTTCATTAGGTAATTTTCTTGTTCTTATCAAATATCGATTATTGATTTTTTAGCTAATTACTACTATTACTTTGTGAATTAAAAAATTTGAATGTAATTTTAGACAAAAAAATTTGTTCGGAATTTTAATTTTATTTTGAATCCATCAAAAAAATTGTCGTCAAAATCAATTGGACAGTTATTTTTATTCGCATGAATTTTCATATGCAAATTAAATTGTCACTCTCGAATTCTATATGCGATATATATTTTTCTTGAGAATTCTTTCATCTTTAATGGATATGTCAGATCGTTTTAAATGCAAATAGTGGGTTATCCTGTTTAGTAGAATACATACATAATAAGGAATAGTTAAAGTTTCCCCATAGCAGTTACTGGTTCCTTGGAAAGTTTGCGGAATCGTACGCCTGAGGCACATATAACTCCAATTAAATTGAATAAATATTAGTTTTACGGAGAACAGATTTAAATTACTCCCCACCCGAAAATAACGTTTCAGTGATATTCAGCTGATTTAATATGAATTAAATTTCTCTCTGCGTTATACGTGGAGGATTTTCAAATCATGTTCAACATTAATCAACGTGAATTTTCTCTTCATAATTTACAGGTATGGAGTGCGGGTTGATCCCAGGGAGTGGTTTCTGTTTTTAAGTGGCAAAAACGATGGCGGAGAGCAGTATCCATCACTCATTCTCATTGCATGTGAGTTAATGTATTTTCATTTGAATTTTTTTTAAGTGATAGGAACTATTGATTTTGTATTCGTAATTAAATGGGCCTCTGTCATCAGCTGTCATATTTCAATTATTTTTGGGCGAGTGAAATTTAGTTGAATTAATTATTTAACGTGATATAAGGAAAGTTATGCGAGAAATGACGCCTGATAATGTATTCTAGTCTTCTTTAGCTAGTGGAGTATGAACCCATTCAATTCACCATCATTTTCCCGGTGATGTTTGTTTATTCGTGTATTTGCAAATTGTTACGTTCTCGAACACATGGGCACCAGTAATTCTTTATCGTAAACAACCAAAACCGTGAAAATTTCAATTTTTTCCTCCTTGAGATACGACTCGAAAGGGATCGAGGAATGTACGTGTTTCTTGCGGGCTTTCCCGTAAAAAATTCCAATAACACTTGTCGCACGTCGGTTCGGAAGAAACGTTTCAGAGTAGAAAAGAATGTGTATACATCCCTCTATATAGCTTTCCATTTACGTTTTATTCTCCTCGGTGGTATTTTCTTTGAATTTTCCCTTCGAATGTGAATGCTCTCCGTATACGAAAATTGTGCCTTGTGAATTTTCGAAGGGGGATTGGAATGATGAGTGGTGGAAACGGGAGATAAGCCGCTGGAAATACGAAAATTTCATCAAATTGCATTCTGACGGTTTATTGGGTAATCATGAAATTAATCGTAAGGGGAGTTGGAATAATTTTAATCGTCTAACTACGTATGTATAATATCTACTTGTTACACTGTTGGACGATTTTGGTTGAAACTTTGAGGAAAAATTTCCAGGACTCGAAGAACTGGAAATGTTCAGGTGTAGATTACCAATGCCAATTATAATATATTTTGAGAATTTGAGTAAGAATTTTCAGGAATTTTCAATTCCCTGAAAATTTAGCTGATAGTGAATTTTAGATTCTGAAAATCTCGTTTGGATTATCTTAAAAATCTGAGATTAAAAAAAAAATTCAATTAATTTTTTGGAAATACTCAAATTTTTTTTTGTCACTTCACTTTTGTCGCTTTCGTCACTTTGTATAAGCTCTTAGGTTTTTAAGGAAAACTTTTCCATAAAAGACATTATTCTTCGATTTCTCAACGATTTTCTACGGACATCAATGGCATACTTGATTTTCCAATCAATTTCTAGAGGTCATGAAACTTGAGGATATAAAATTTCCCGTTTTGATTTTCGAAGCCATTATACAATATAAATCGGATAGTTAAAAAAAAAATGAGCAATTTTCGTGAAAAAATTCTGAGGCAATAGCGATCGGTCATATTACCGAAGTGCATACCAAAGCTTCTGCTTCAAAAGGATAAAATTGTTTCATCTCAATCCACGTTGAGTGTAAAATTTCGGTAGGAAATGACCAAATCGTTTGACGTTTCGCGGCTTAACGAGTTGAATGGAGTGAAAAGCCAGGGAAAAGAGCGGTGGAAGGACTGAGTGACCGAAGCGCCAGTGGAAGTAATCGAGACCAAAATTGTTCAACTGGGAAGGGTGCGGGGGAGGGAGGGGGAGGAAAGTGAAAGAGTTCTATACTGACAATGGGCCACAACTGTGAGAGTGAAAAACGTTTCACCAATAAAATGATGACTACCCTTTCTGCTGTCTCTCTATCTCTATATTCATGCCCGCTACCTTTAACAAACCCATCACAACTAGCATGTACCAATGTTCATGTCGTAAAATCCGGAAATTAACGTGAAGAGGTGGGAAACCGGTTTACTTCGCGTTGAGTGATCCTCTCACGGCAAGTGGAGGCGGTACGTATACTGTCAGACGAGCGATAAAAACTATTTTGATACTTCAATTACGATTAATTTTATTGTCATGGAGTGTTATACTGTTAACAATTTTTAATTAAATTTCAGTGTTCCGGATTTTGAAGGGCTCTTTGAGAACTGATAACTCAGCTGATAAATCTGTGGAAACTGTGTAATTAAAATCAAATATTTCGAAAGTATGAAAAATTTCGGAACATTCGGCCCAATTTTTTTTAAATTCATTATTTTATGCTATTTTTATTTTTACTGATTCCAACAAACCCATCGCAATGCTCTTGACGTTTTAGTCACTGTCATTTAAAAATTAATCATTTAATTCTATTTCTATTATCGCTACATTTAACAAATTCATCACAACTAGCTTGTACCATTGCTCGTGTCATAAAATCCGGAAATTAAGGCGAAACCGTTTTACTTCCCGTTGAGTGATCTTCTCAAGGCAAGGGAAGAAGGCACGTATACTGTCAGACGAGCGATAAAAACAATTTGCCACTTCAATTGCGATTAATGTCCTCGTCGTGGAATCTACTGTTGTAAAATTTTAATTCCACTTCAATTGTCAGGATTTCAGTCTATAAAATGTGACAATTCTGGGAAAAAATCTGTGGAAATTGTTACATTTTGACGATCTTTGTGATTGTTCTCATTGTTGCCATTGGAAATGACAATTTCATTCTATTTCCACTCACGCGAATTTCAGGAAATACATCGCAACTAACTTGTACCATTGCTCATGTCGTAAAATCCGGAAATTAACGTGAGGAGGTGCGTCACCCTTTTACTTCCCGTTGAGCGATCCTCTCAAAGGAAGGTAAGAAGGCACGTATACTGGCAGGCGAGTGATAAAAACAATTTGCTACTTCAATTACGATCATTTCATGCTGTAGAATGTCTGTTATAAATTTCTAATTTCACATAACTTGTTACGACCTCGGCTATTTTGCCTTGGCAAACTGACGATGTTATTGAACCAGTGAAAATCAATGGAAAATGTCGGATACAGTTTATTTATTCTATGAAACTCAGGAAAAATATTCAGAGTTCAAACCAAAATATTTTTGACGTGCAAATCATTGTCATTGAAAAGTCTCTATTCAAAGTCCCGATCGATCATATTTTGGAAGGTTATCTACGTTCGATTTTATTAATTTTTCCCCAGCAAATCATCCGAATATTTTGTTTGGAAATTTTACGTTGCGGAAAATGCCTCAATGGGCATGCATGGATAATGAAAAAAAAATTGGAAAATCCGAAAATCGACCGAGTGCAATGCTTCCATTTCGAAGGAAAATTCATCAAAGGGCAGTACAGAGCATTAATTTATTATTGAGTGAAAAGTTTAATTATCAGCAAATTAAAAATTCGTAATTTGCCTGCGGCTGTGGCGATCTGCCATTCAGTCCTCGAGGGGGAGCGGGAAGGCGGAACAATTGGATAATCGATTTGGTTTCGTACTGTACATAACCGCAAGATGACAGAACACGCTTTGTACCGACGCTTGTACTATTGTTAACAATATTCTGAAACCATTTTCACAAGTAAATAATGTTATTTCGCGGTGTAACATTAAAAAAGTATTTTTTAAGTCATTAACTGGCACTTCATTAACTGGCATAGGGATTTTGTCGGAATGCAAAACAGCTGACAGCTGATCGCTGAAAAATATCTGTACACTAGTGTAAAATTCTTATAAAATTGTCAAACAAAATGTCCAGGTAATTTTCTGGGAAAAGAATAAAATGGGACGCACATAACGTTCTAAGCGATAATCGATCCGGGCGTTAATGGAAACATCAGTGGAAATGTTAAAGTTTATATTCTGGAGATTGAGATGAAATAATTAATTTTTTTTAACCGAAATTTGCATGTGTATCGAGAATTCGGCTGTTCTTGATCGATAATTGATAAAAAAATTTTCCATACTGCTCTTCACTTTTCCTCGTCCGGGGATTGGTACGGGCCCTTGCCCGAACTCGAAAAAGTGAAAATCACTACGGAAAAATATCGTTCC
>JAPYZN010002142.1:0-12934 GCA_030522865.1 Psyttalia lounsburyi
CGGGCACCTATGGCATAAAATACTTTTATCGCCGAGTGACGTATAATATTTTTCGTCTCTGGCCCCGAAAACCGCGATCTAACCGAACGGAGTGAGGTTAGAATCGCGGATTTCGGGCGTCAGGGACGAAAATATTTTAAAATCGTTATTTGTGTTTTTAGAAAATTATCAATTACAAGATTAATCAAGTAATTGATGAGAATTACTATTAACTGATTAATTAACTAGAATTCATTAGAAATTAGTAATTTATGAGTAATTAACATCATAATCTCGTATTTTCCTTCATTGAGATCGTAAATGATTTCACAAACGTCAGTGATGATTTAAAAAATCTAAATTACGAGATTGTTTATCCAAATGTCTCTGTATTTATTTTCAGAAAATGTTCCTCACAATACCGCATTAATGCATAGCTGAATTATCCAATTCGTGATAATAAATTTCGCCTAATAAGTAAAAATTTAATCGCTTTGAGACATTCACAGAGATATTGGAGTTCAATCTCTGCCTCTATCACTTCAATAGAAATAATGGTTATCTAAAAATATTTCTTGTTACCAGAATGAGACGAGTAATCGCCGAAGTTCACTCAACTCTGACAGATCTAAAATTAGCAATCGACGGTACAATTGTGATGTCACAGGGCTTGAAAAAATCCCTCGATTCCATGTATGACGCGAGAATTCCCGAGAAGTGGGAGAAAATATCCTGGGAATCAGCGACTCTTGGCTTTTGGTACACCGAACTTCTCGAGAGAGATGCTCAGTTCAGGCACTGGTGCAATCATGGCAGGCCCAACGTCTTCTGGATGACTGGTTTCTTTAATTGTCAGGGATTTCTGACTGCCATGCGACAGGAAGTCACGAGAGCACATAAAGGATGGGCCCTGGACTCCGTTGTCCTCCAGAATCTCATAACTCGGTATAATAAGGAGGACATAAGGGAGCAGGTACAAGAAGGGGTTTACGTCCATGGCCTCTTCCTCGAGGGAGCGTCCCTCGACCGAAAATCCGGAAAATTGGTCGAGAGCAAGGCAAAAGTTCTCTACGAACAAATGCCAGTCATCTATATTTACTCTATTAATACAACAGCAGGGAAGGACCCAAAATTGTACGAATGTCCCATTTACAGGAAACCCCAGAGAACAGATCTCAAATATGTAGGATCTATAGACTTTGAGACAGATCACAATCCTCGACATTGGACACTTCGAGGTGTTGCTCTTTTATGTGATATCAAGTAAATAAGTATGAATCTTGAATGCAATTGGTTGCAAAAAACATCATACGAAGAAAAAGTATTTATCCCTTTTTTCTTCGGTCAAATAGACGTTTTGCCCCTGCTTGTTGTACGATGACTGACGGTTTTTCATCTGTTGCCAATATCTGAATCTTTGATCGACCAGTGAGAAAGGAGTCTCTTTATAAAAAAAATAAAATAATAAGCAATCAAAGTTACTACTACATCTCCCGGTAATTATGCGCTCACGAGGGCAATTTTTATCCTCATTGATTTTCATTTTATGTGCAAATTATTTCAAAATATAAATACTATCCTTAACTCTTTGGAATTCCGGATATCATATCCAATCATAGATATTAAATTCAAACGAAAAATTAAGACGAATAGTGGACCAATGGCGAAGTCCGCTTGTAAACAATGAATAATAAAACCATTATCCTTTTAAAATCCTTGAAAACTACCATTCACCTCAACTGTAAACAACAGCATAGTTACACGACTCGCAATCTTGACCTGGAGATGTTGGAATAACTTTAATGATTATCCTGGCGGTTAGAATGATAACTAAAATAGTAAGCCAAATCATCATGTACAAAATTAGAATCATTTTTATTAGTTAGCAAAATAACATGAAACTAATGTCATGAAACTAGTGATCTCATGGTATAGTACGTAATATTGACTTGTAGATTAAACTCCAATAGAATAAAATCAGATAGTTGTATAATAGTGATATATAATCTAAAAAAATTTTTAATTTGAATCTGGCATTAAAAATAGCGTATATATTCCGTTGAGGAATGAAAAGAGAACATCTGGCATACATGTATTATTTTCTTCAGCCAAGAAAAGAAGTACAAAACACATGAACAAGTTTTGTAGAAAAAACTGGTCCTCCCTCCAAGAAATTCTACCGAAAAAATCGGAATTCTTCGAATGATGTAATAGAATTCTTACATAGGTTCAATAAAAAATCCATAACATTATTACTTAAACATTATATTACATTATTTTCCACTATTTGATTGCAGAATTTTGTTTTTCATTTAATCTTCATTAGAATTGAAGCAAACAAGCATGCAGAATTTTTTAACAGCATTCTAATAGAAATTCAATACAATTTCTTGCGAAAAATACCAGATTTTTCCATGAATTTATTCATACGTGAAGTATTATCACAATGTTAATCCTCATAAATCAATCATTACGAAAGTAAAATTATGAGATGCTGTATTATCCTGAGATAAGCCTCCACCTGCAATTTCCACACATCTTCGTCCCCCCAAGTGATCTCAAGAACTTCAGGTGTCGTGTCCAATGATACCACCTGAAACCGTTCATTAATAACCCCCTGATAAACTCCAATATTCAGGGGATCCAAGAACTCCTGAAACTTAACTTTCAACTCCTCAAACGTCGACAATTCCTCCATTTCTCTACACTCGTTTAACAAGTCCTCGAACTCTTTCAATTTCTCATGTATATTTTTCCTCACATCTTCAGAATAACTTGATCGTAATCGGTTATGAAAGTCTGACAATTTGGCCCCAAGATTCATTTTCTTGGCACGTAAAAGCTTCTGGTCAAGGAAAAGCTTCTTAACTCGTTCATTAGCATCGTCCACACTCTCATCTCCGATTACGCCACTCCTCTTGAGGAGAAGTATAACACTCGATTTGCTGGCATCTTCCACAACTTCTTGAATACGCTCAAGCATTTTCTTCGCCGCCAGATGTTTAGCTTGTTTTTTTGTTGTCGATATTCCTTCCTCTCTGAAACTTGCCACTGCACACTGCATCGTGAATATTCGAGCGTGAGCTGGACCAACGTCACTTATTGTATTGTATACTGGGTCTTGGAGTTCATTCTCTGCACATAAGTCCTGAAATGGAAAATATTGATCTTTTATTTTTCCTTCTGAATGCAAACATTCTAATCGTTCTATTTTCCCATTCCGTAATCCATTTCCTAATTTCAACTTGAATCAATTAATTTAAATTTAATTAATTAACTTAATTAATCAATAAATAATATTAATTAATGTTTATTTAATTAAGTTTATATAATTAATGTACGAGTAATTAATTAATTATTTATTTAATTTTCTAATTTTTTCATGCCCTAATTTTGCTTGGAAATTATGCAGAATGATTTGAAATGTAAATGTGCATTGCCATCTTCCCGATGTCCATTAAAAAACTAATGAGTAATGATTTACCTCAACTTATTCAAAAGAGTTCCAAATTTTGTCAGATTGTAGTACTTAACTAGGGCTGATTCTGTGCAAAATTTCAGCCCGATTAGAATATGAACTTTCGGAGAAAAAACTATTCGTTCGTAAATCGTTTTTCACTCACATCTTCGAAGCTAGTCAACCAATTTCAATTTTTGTTCTACCGAAATATTATTTCGATGCCCTCTATCTGAATAAATTCATACAAAGGTTTTGAAATATTTCCATTTGTCTATTTTGTCATAAAAGTATTTGTAATCACTCTAGTTCGTACGAAAATTGAGATATCATTCGTCTACGATTGTTTTTTTTTTGTTCGTTCGCATTTGTCATTTTTTCTTGAATTTGTAACGGCATATGACATTGTGTCTCATTAAATAAAACAACGTGTTAGATAATCCTACAAAGTTTTCACAAGTTCACTTTTCGTATTGATTCATACCTGGAGCGTCATAAAAATATTGACAATTGTTAGAGTTTATTGATTTATCGAATCTTTCAATATTTATATATTCGTACGTTGAATAATTAATTGATGGTCTTATTTTTATTCCATAAATCATAGTTATATCTTTCCAAATCTAAATTTATAGATCTCTTCAAGCATTAGAGACTTTAAACAAATTTCCTGGGCTTTTGGTATTGTGCCATTTTATTTTTTAGAAAATTTTTGTTCATTGTATTTACATCTGAAACGTTTGAGAAAGGAAATCGTTGAATATCTCGAAGAAAAATTTCCATGAATTCTTTGGGCAGCCGACTACCAATGGGATTGGTAGTAATTGAAAAAAACACTAACAATCCAATGGAGTTCCACCCAAAGGCGACAATCCCTGTTTATTTTATTTATGTATTAATTCTCATTATTTATTCTATTTCTTTCTATCTATTCATTCTATTGATTTATGTGGATCATTTAGAATCAAGGAGATCTATATCACAATGCTATCTAAATCAGTGGCTTGAAAATGTTAAATCAATGTCAATTTGTGAAGAAATTGATTCCAAAAAATTTTTGACATTACAGCTGAATGTAGAACTCAGGTTCAGGAATCAATCCTGAATTCCTAGAGTCATAATCACTAACCTTCAGGAATCCACCTCTATTTATTAACAATCTGTGACTGAATTTCGGTGATGGAAATCACCGGTAATGGGGTTAATAATTGTGAATAGATTCATACAAATCACTAGAATACAACTTGGAGATAAAAGAGTCAATACCTGGAGTGCTCCAATGGCATTGACGAAGCGTCCATTAGGGTCCTGAATGTAGGGCTCAGGCTTAGGTAGTGGTGGAGGTGCTCTCACCGGCGACTTTGCTGGAGATGCTGGCAATGGCAACAATCCTTTGTGCTTGACAATGGTCTCCAACATGTTTGTGGCAGCTGCATGTTTAGCATCTTTCTTGCATCTTCCAGTTCCTGTCGCAAATAATCCTTCACACGTTACCTTGTACGTGAATGTATTCTCGTGAGAGCCTCCACCGTCATGAATGAGCTCGTAATTAGGAACTCCCCCCTTTTTAACCATCATCTCCTGGAGAATTGACGCCGGGGTTTTCTGCATTTTCGCTATCTGTATCAACAATTCTACTTAAATTCCAAGTTCAGGATTGGGGCCATTGAAATAATGGAAAAACGTGTGATATAACCTGTTTATATTCTAGATTGCTCAATCTCTTAAGAACTATCGTGTATTTTCAGTCGTTATCTCCTAGAATATCACTTCTTCGAATGGTGGAACAATTTTACGGATTGTTCATATCGATAGATATTATTATTGAATCGTGAAAAACGTTAGGTCAGCGAATTGATAGGCGTGGATGATGAAAATTTACCTTAGCCGGTGTCTCATAACAATCCATGTATACCATTTAGACATTCGTGTAATGATTCTAGACTGGATAAAAATCACCGATGACCAGGATAATTTTTATCTACAGCATCCGTCTTCGATAAAGCAAGGAAGACACTTGTTTTTTTATTAAACTAAAATAAATTAAGGCTTTAAACAATAAAAAATCTTTTGTTTGTCATACGTCAGATGACATTGTTGTACCGACGAACGATAACTCATGTTGGATAGGAATTTTTAATAATATTGAATAGAAAAATAGGCGAAGATAAGTCATTGTCAAGAGTTGAAATTATGCAGCAATAATGTTCTGTAAATAAACACTTTTACTTTGCATGTGCGAAATAATAAATTGAAAATTCTCCCAATTCACTAGATGGACCGGCCGAATAAGCGGCATGCTCTATCTAGCGGTAGGAAAAAATAAGGATTAGAGTAAAATAGCAAAATGAATCAGGCGAACGTAAATAATTTAGTTTCAAAATTGAGATTTAATGTTCGGCCGAAATATCGAACACTGAAGAACAAGGATGGGCTGGAAGGAAGGATTCGTAAGATACAAAAAACGTTGACGGCATTGTTGAAATATGAGAGGCTTGAATTGCATTATCAACGTGCGGACGAAGTTCGAGGTTATGTCGATCGAGTGAGTTTTAATTTTAAAGTGATTTATCGTTAGAAATTAATTTATTAACGTGATGACACGAATTTTGGGTAACAGCTGATTTCTGAGGCCATTCGATATGGTCCCACACACAAGGAGACAATGGAGCTGGCTGATTTCTACATTCTCGAAAAACAACTTGTCCACAAGCTCTTCAAAGTGCTCGCTCCGCGATATCAAGATTACACGACTTCGTACACGAAATTACATAAAATACAGAAGGATTATCCTGGAAAGACATCGTTGGAAAAAGCTGTCTTAGAGTTGAGAGGTTTGTTGAGAAAATTTATCCATCAATCAATTCATTAGATGTTTTTGTTTACTTTATCGATTTTAAAAATCGGAAGTATTTTCATCATTTTTGGTCTCTAATTCTATGATTTCACATTTTTTTGTTCAGGTGTGTGATTTATTTTTATATTTTTATATAACAGGAATAAATTTCATGGAAAAGTCTATTGAACTTGGTAGCAAATATTTTACACAACTAAATCAGGAGACTTTTGGGCATACATGCTTGAACTTTTCTCCTTTTATTTTTTCTTTTCCTTAAAAAAAAATATTTAAAAATACATTTTTTCACTTTTTTGCCACATCCTTATCATAGGAAACCTATATCCTGGCTTGGAACAGTCCAATCCTTTCGAGAAGAAGCTCCTACACAATGTGTTATTGGACGAGGCGAGAAAAGAATTGAGGCTACAAAAATACAAAGAAATGGCAGAAAATCTTACGAAACCGGAAGTATAAAATGCTATCGGCTCAAGAATTATCTCATAATGTCTAATTTCCTAGATTTATTTGTAAGAAAATAAAAACATGAAATATGAATCACGAGGATTGGAATTCTTTCAGAGGATAGTGTTCTTGATATTCCTGGAGATGCCGCTCCATCAAAATCATTTGCTTCCTGAAACGAAAACGATGAAAATTAATTAATAGCGAAATTAAAGGAAAAAAATCGTTAACTAATTGACATTTGAAACTCACTTGATATGATCTGGCATATCCTGATAAACATCAGTAAACAGTTCCCTCCAATTGGGCTTGAGTTTCTTCTCAGCTTCTTCGAAATCCTTTAAAAATTCCTTTCTAAGTAAGACCTCAAGCTTTTTATCTCTCTCGTCATCCCAAAGATTGAGATTCTCGAGATAGTGGCGAAGCTTCAGAACTGGTGATTCTTTATCCCAGTCATCAATTTCATCCTTTGCTCGATAAGCTGTACTGTCATCAGATGTGCTGTGATGACCCACTCTAGAACAGATGAAATTGAATGCAACGACAAGTCCAGGGATAGCTAATTAACCCTAATTAATTTGGGGTATCTATAACCAGTCTTTCTCATAAAAGATACTATTATTTTATCAATCAGTAATCATTTTGAAAAAAAAAGGACATTAGTGATTCTATTTTCAGTTTCATCTCTTCATGAAGACTTGCAAAGAATATGAATAATTTTATGTATTTTCAATGAATATGACAACAATTAAGAGAAGATTACAAAATGGTGAAATCAAATGGCAAGTCAACTTATCTATAAAATCGAAATAACTTTTTTTCTCTCTTTTTTTTTATTTTAAAACCGAAGTAGTGAAATCAACGTAGAATGAACAAATGCCTCTTTGGTTTCAAAATGTCCTGTGATGATTGATGAATGATTACCTGTAGCTCATAGCTTCAATGAGCACTGGTTTCCCCTGTTTTATGCAAAAATCTCGAGCCACTCGAGTGACATGATGCATAGCAAATACGTCATTGCCATCGACCCTAATTGTATTCATACCGTATGCTGGACCTCGGGCTGCTATTCCGTCACCTCTGTATTGCTCCAATGATGGCGTGGAAATGGCGTAGCCATTATTTCGACTGAGAAACAAGTGAAATTAAGGCCCGGTCATACATTTCGTTCATTTTTCAAATCCCCCAGCCGATTGTTATCCAAATTGTTTTTCATTAGAACTTTTTAGCTACAAATCCTAATCTCTCAAACCCAGGGTTGACTCTAGAGTCATGAAGAAAACGCAGAGTTAACTTTGGGTCTGATTCGTCAGGGAAGTAGTTTGAAATTCATTTTGTGTGATAACTAGATCTCCAATAATTATAAATATATATGTGAAAAAAACTCAAAAAAATTGAGAACATTTTCAAAGAGCGCATTTGAAAAATATTGGAAAATAAGTGAATAAAGGGAGAAATTAGAAATGGGTAATTACCACGACAAGTGGCAGGCATCCAACGTCAACACAGCGTGAGGAAGGATGAAATACCAAAAAAAGGCTCTTTGACAAAATCTGAAAAAATGTTCTGAATTTTTCACACCAGCTTGTATAATGGAACAAGGAGTACTTGCGACACGAAATTTGATTGAACATTTTAATACCAATCAGCTGTCATCTCAGGAGATCCATGTTCTCAACTATTTCTCCCATTGCTTTAGCAACATCAACAACGTCCTCCCGGGAAGACATAAAGAGGGAGAAATAAATGGGAGAAACAGTTGAAAATACTTGAGATGATAGCTAATTATTAATATGATAATTTTCTATCAAATTTTTAGTAGCAAGTGCTCATTGTTCCATGATTCCATTATAGAAAAAAAATCCCCATTTAATTGACATCTAGGAATAAACTCACCAGATGAAAATGATAGGACAGTCTAGAGTGGTTGCGAAATTGAAAGCTGCATGGGCATCTCCTTCACTGGCTGCACCCTCTCCAAAATAACAGACAACGCAAGCATTTTTTTTCGCTCGTTTAATGGCATATGCAGCTCCCACGGCTAATTCATGACCAAAATGACTTCATAAATAAAAAATAATACTTTAAAGTTTTTAAACAAAAATCAGTATATCTTACCCTGAGGTAGTTGAGTGGTGAGAGGAGACGAAATTGTCACAAAATTCAGCTCTTTCGATCCATAATGCACTGGCATCTGTTTCCCTTTTCCCATATCTTCGTGATTTCCATAGCATTGATTTATAAATTGCGAGTATTTGTACCCTCGCCAGAGTAAAACGCCTAAAAAAAGAAATTAATTAAAACAACAAAGAACATCTTTAAAAAAGAACCAGATACTGATTGTTAAATATGAAATTGTCTATTTTCATCATAATTCCAAATTCATTGGAGACTTTGGGGATTTTATTTTTTGAAGATTTTACAAATTCTTTGAAAGTTTCGCTGATTTTTGCTCCCGAATGGAAACATCGTGATCGTTCTGTTTTCACATTCTCTCATTTTAATGCGAAATTACGTGGAATCGTCTGCAAAGTAAAAATATGAAGTTTGGTAACCCTGTCTGTCAATGTGGACATTGTCCATCGCCGCCTCTCGGTGGTCATTATTTCTAAAATTAAGTAATAAATTGATTTAACTTATTCATAACAGTCTGACATATCGGCAGATTATAGTCCTTAACTAGGCCTAACTCCGTCCCAAATTTTAGCCTGCTTGATTACATAATTTTTGAAAAAAAACAATTCGGTCTTATCGTTTTTCGCTAAAATCTCGGCAGATTTCGATTTTTTTCTTTTGAACTATTCGTTTCGATGCTTTCTATCTCAGTGAATTAAAAGATATATACTCGTTCATACACAGTTTCATAATATCAATTTTTTCTATTCAAAATGAGCTCAACCGCACGAGCAGGTTTTAAGCTATTTGACTTTTTCTGAAAATTATTTCCGTGCGACAGCTCGAAAGCTACGCAATGGGTTTCAATGTTTTTATCTAAATATTCATTTCGATGTCTTCTAACTGAATACATCGAAACATATGTACCCTTTTCTATAAAGTTTTCGAGATATTCCGATTTTTCTTAGTATAATTGCCAGTATATACAATGGGAGTCTTGTTAAAGACATCTACTTAAGTTTACTACTAAGTCAGTCAGTCAGTCAGTTTTTCCTGAAAACTTTGATTAGACTTTAATTAAACCAGTGGCGATCTTTGGAAGTGATTTCATTCGCTGAATATCTGGAATAACAATTTCCACGGATCCATTCGGAAGCCTACTGCCAATCGAATTGATAGTAATGAAAAAAAATGATTCACAACCCAAAAGGAGGTCCACCCAAACGCAACAAATCCTGTGTACTCACTCTTTATTCATTTATTAAGTGTTTGCAGGGGATAACATTGTGGAAAGTTGATGATTTGGATAAATAGAAATGGCTACATAAAATGAAAAAGAAAAATTTTGTCTCACCAGCTTCTCTGTATTGCGCATAAATGGTGTCTTCGAGTGATAAACCAGCGGCTGAACCGATCTGAATAGCTTCTTCACCTATGTTGGTCATGTAGAAGGAGATTCGCCCTTGTCTTTGAGATTCATACAGAATTTTATCCATCGTACGTATCCTCACCATGTATTCGTACATTTTTAATAGCAAGTCATTGTCAATCTGAATGAAGATAAATTAAATTTACGGATAAATTGTTAAAGAAATGAGTGGCAAAATCGTTTGCATATGTAACAAAATTTAATAGAAAATTTATGGAATTGTGCTAGACAATTTTCTTTTACTTTTATTGAAATTCCAATCAGCTTTTGACAGTTGTGGATATGTTCAATAGAAAATAATCTGTAGAATTTATTTATTCTATTGAGATATTTTCTGTATACGTCACGGAGCTCAAATTTTCTATTTTTTCTTACTTCTCTCTCAAGAAAACTGAAGAAAACCAATTCGAGCTGAGGTAATAGCGTCAGTTGAATGAAAGAATGACATTCTATTGATTTTTTTCTGCAGAATATTTTCCACGAAATTTACTTTTTTCGTGAGTTCGAAAACAATTTTAATACCTTCACATCAGGATCTGATACTTGGCATTTCGGCGAGGTCAATACTCTATAAATCGGTATTGATTCATAGCTTTCACTATTCACAAACTTCAAAGCATCTGTAAATTTTGTTTTTATTCCCATGAATTGAGGGGCTTCGATTGCATTGCTGAAAGATCGCGTCTGGAATAAAATTGAAAACTGAATTCTTAATTTTTGATTTTCAGATAATTTAGAAGTACTTACGAAATTTCTCAATGCAAGAGAACTGAAAAATTTGAAATACGTTCGAGTCGCCATTTCGTTGATTATGGAAGCATAAGTCGGTCATTCAATGAAGCCCAGCAACTCTGTACACAACACGCGTGTTTTACGTAATTCCTTATCAAGCATGAAAGTGTGAGTTTGACTTTCCATATATTATAATGATATGTACATACATAGGTATGTTGATTTCGAATGAATGATACTGTCGATCCGATCGATAGGGTAGATTAAAACATTAATTTTTTTTTCTTCATTTTTCTTCAGCATTTATTTTCTATAAAGGAGTAGAACACCATAACTCCAAATTTGTAAAAACATTTTCGATTTTCATATATTTTTATATTAAAGCATATTGATCGTCATCATTACTTCCTCGAGGTTAAGGTACTTCGATTCGAAAAAAATTGCGTTTGCCACGAAATTTAGTCAAAAATTTAAACGACAATAGGCTTCCTTTACTCTTTAAGATATGGGGAAACATTGTTAATGAGCGATTGATTTTACTGAACTCATGTTAGACTTAGGAGTATTTCAAATTTATCTTAGGTTGCAAAATTTCTCTATTGAAATCTCGTTTAGGTAAATTAAAAATGTATATCTATATATATTTTGTGTATATTATATAGAAAATTATATTGAAAAATAGTCGATTAAATAAGTTATTTATTCATTTTATATATCTACACATGTTTATGAATAAATAAATATTGTATTTTTTTCTTTTCGTATAGCTTCTCGGATTTGGGCTTCTGAATGGTGCATTGTAATCGTCCAAATTTAAGATTCCAATTTGTTCTGTCAGGGTATCTAATATCGTCTGAAAACTCCGAATACGCGATTTTTACATGGTCTGTATGTATGTAAGCTTTTTTTCCAAATTTCTTGTGTAACCTTTTCTTTACAGGGATTCAATGAAATTTTATAATTTTTATTGATTTATATGGACCTCGTAAAACTGCAACCATCGCCGCTAGTTGAAGTTCAATTGATCATCAATTTGTTGAAATATTGATTGGAATAAAAACAATCATGCCTCAAAAAATGGTATTGATATCCACTTGATTCTATCAGACTATGATTATAATCGCACCTTTCATTGTTGAGTAACAGGTTCATGAAGTTTGTTTGACCCGTCTGAGCCTCTTGACCCTCCCGAGTATCGTAATCATTCATATATAAATTTCCAATTTTTTGTGGCAGGTCATCTAACTATCGTCAACAAAGCCGGAATATATGTAGTCGCAGTATTTCTTTTTAGGTGCTAGGTAAATACAGCAGCTTACAATTTTTTCTTTGAAAACAAAAGTAAAGTTGGGTTATTTTGCTGGTATATTGTGGGTAATGACATTTCCCGGGTCGGAAGCTGGTTGATTTTAATGATTTGCTCGTATCAAGACGTAAAGATTTGGAATTCAATATAGTTGGGGGAATGTACGGAACCTCACCTTCCCTACTAAAGGTATATAAATTATATAATTTTTAATAAATTCGATTAAAGACAAATAAAATTCAAATCTCACCAGAACTGGGCATTACGCAGGGTTTGCATTTCTCATCTTCCAGCTCTTCACCGAATTGTGTCCGACTCGATTTTATCGTGGATTTTACTTAGTTTTGGTACTAAGTGGTGAATTAATGCAGTTTCAAAGAAAAATTTAGATGAGTATCTACACGTCCAACCTATGCGGCACAATAAAAAATTGAATTTCTATTATAAAATTTTCTAATTAAAAAAAATGGATAATCTTCGCCAGTTTCTGAAAGATCAATGTCATCGATTTTATTATTGTGACGTATTGGGATCGACCAATACGTCGATTATAAATAAATATCCAAATAATAATCTGAACAATGTTGGATGACGTGGGTTGGAGATATGATCTCT
>JAPYZN010002143.1:0-12932 GCA_030522865.1 Psyttalia lounsburyi
CCTAGCACTCGTGGCCGGCTTGGCCGGCCACTCGTGCAAGCGATGCACAACTCGTGCGAAAAAGTGCTACTTTACGCACTAGTTGCACAATATACTATTGTTTTTTATATACAGGACTACCATGAAAAATTATCAAAAAATTACCACTATAATATCATGGTCCTTGGTACCACGTGACGTCGAATGGGCCAATCCTGTTGATGGAAATTTGGGTTGGAAAAATACTCTAGACAATGCAACGAGCAGTAAGAATGTGACAACAAGAACAGCCTGACTCTGGGAACGTTCGCCAGTCTTAGAATTCCATATCATGTGTAGTAATGGAGATCCTCCGAGAGAACATTTCGATCAGTCAGTTGGAAAAGAAAAAAAAAACAAGACTCACGTCTCTTCGTAATCATTCCACGATCTTCAAACAAGGAAACTCTCACCGACGATTTCTGAAATGTCGAGTCTGTCAGATGAGCGGCGTCGCTGTATATCTCAGCTGAATGATGATAAATTCAAACTAGAATGCTAGAAACAACTCAGTTCTCTACCGTAGCATCCCCCCCCCCCCCCCCCTAGAATATACCGCAGGAAATCACGTTTTGCGGTGCATCATAATAAACAATAATCATCATAATGCGTTATAATTCGTTCGATCCTGCTGTGGAATGAATCTACTAGGAAATGTTGCTCGGCTTGATAGCCATGGATTATTCTTCCTTATTCAGACTCATGGGAGTCTTTGCAATCTGAAGAATATATTCTTTATTCTTCAGACCGACGACCCATTCTACCGACATTTCTATCCGAGAAAACAAAAATTTTTTTTCCATTAATTGAAGAGCAGAAATGCACTGAGAAAAAAATTTCTCTGCCGAAAATATATTCATTCTACTCACAAAAATCGATGATATCGATATTTTCCACCTGATAATGTAGGCGTTTCTGAGGAAATCTTTAGTTTGAGGTAAATTAATTTGTTCTGCTCGCGAAAAAGTAAGATTTTTTTTTTCACCTAACACTTTTACTTGACGGTAAAAGCTTTGATTTCCAGTCAAATATATTGTTTTTCAACATAATATTTGGGTTCTCGGAGTTTAATAAAAAATATGTGTATTCTATCCAACTGGTAAATTATCGAGTAGAAATAATTAACCTTTCACTGAAGGAAATTTTCTTCAGGGAAACAATTTTCTTGAGCTGAAAACAATTTTTTCAGCTGAATATGTATTTTTTCAGCAGAGCAAATTTTTTCTCTCAGTGTGGTTTAATCAATAAAATAATCTTGTTTTTAAATATGTTGGAATCAAATATATTAACAATTTTTAATGATGCATTTCTTCCTAAATTAATTGACTACTTTCATTTTGTGGAGCGTACAGAAGAGAAATAAATTATTGTTGACAAGGATTTTGGTAAAATTTCGCGAATGAGATTGGCAAATGATTGAGAAGCAATTTTCCTCTTTTAATTTTATAATTCTTCAATGACATATAATACTGCACTCCGCGTGGATTTAATTATCCCTGGATAACTGGAAAATCTCTTGCATGAATAATTACTATTAAAAGTTAATTGCCCCCAATTATGATATAATTTAAGTGGGTTAAAAAATAGAGTTATTTCAAATTATTGAGGAGCGATTGCGTAGAGGTAATAAATGAGATACGAAGGACGCTTAGATTCAAATCATGGGAATCGTGATATTATTGTGAGATCGTGGGAGTCGACCACACCTTCGGGCCCGACATTCGAATCCATTCTGTCTGACTTATCAGCGGATTTAACGAAATCGAGAGGATCGTCGTCGTCCCTCAATTCGACACTCCAATAGACTGAATAAATAGAGAAATTTTCGTACATAAAAAAAATTCTTTTAATAATCTTTGAGATTTCTCTAGTCGTGAGTTCAAACATTGAATGAATTTTTACCACATGTTAGGAAGGTAATGTTAGCGTACTATATTCAGTCGAAAGTCAATCGTTAAACTTTCTCCCGAAGGGAGAACCATCTCTGACTGCCTGTGCTCGTAAAAATCCAGACGATGAAAACAAAAATATTAAAAACCAGAATAATTACTCAATTTTCCTAAATGATCAGTTTTTGGTTCGCGCACCATAACCGTATTGCATTGACGCAACCGCATATTATTAACAAAAAATTATTCACGCGAAAGAGATGATAGCGCGTTCAAGAAGCAATATTAAAATTTTTGGAATTTTTTGGGAGCAGATAAAATGGATGCGGCTATTTTCTTTCTTCTGAGTTTTCTTTCTTCTAAAGAATGCGGGATCGTAAATGATGGGTTGCATTCTTGGTTGATTCAGTGGCCTTGACAGTGTAACCGAGTGTATCCAAAGTCAACCAGTACCACAAACTCACCAAAGGCCAAACCCACTGGGGTTCGATGGCACTTTCACGACCACGAACTGTAATTATCATTGATCCCCGCTCTGTTCACATTTGGAAACCAGTTTTTCACGACCTCATCGGGGCCTCCACTCGTCCCATTGATACCAGAGTGTCGTTATCCATTCTTACCTCCAGCTAATCGCGAAAGTCCATATACCCCAAACGGCTGAAGTTAGAGGATAAGTGGAACAGCGTGTACACCAAAGTTATTCTCCCATCAACCGGCTGAAGATTGTGAAATACAACGGGCATTAATATCAATCACAACTCAATGTACCTCCTTTCTTATTTCAGCGATTATATTCATTTTAGATCACGCGAAGAGCTCGCGATTTGACTGATTCTTTCATTATGGGATTTTGCTGCATAATTAATTTGGCGAGGGGACTGAAAGTATTGCCAAATCAAATTTAAGATTAATGGGATTTATATTGGTTGAATGAAATACCATAACCCAGTGTGAAATATTATTTAACAAATTATTAATTATTTTCTCCAAATTATTCTTGAGAACTCCGTTCGGACTTTGTTGTTCAGCTGATGTGAGGAGATATCAGTAATGAGAATCTAATCCTTTGAAGAAAGTGATAAGCGGTTTGTAAAGACAATTGGCGACAGCGCCACCTTGCAGAGGCGTCCCTGTACTTCAACGCCCGGTAGTCAAAAGATTATCTTCATTCGGGCTCTTATGATACCACGCTTTGTTCCCTTGTCCATAATTAGAATTGACTTTGATTGCTTATATAACATCTCATTTGTTTATAAATTACCAACCACGTCATTCAGAGTTTAATTCATTAACAGATCATTAATATTAGCAACACATGAGATTTTACCATTTCCTCTCATGAAATTTTAATTAAAACAACTGCCTAATAGAATCCACCAAGCAATTGCTTCCCCCTCGCTGGGACGACAGCCCCAGCATCAATTGCTGGATGAAAGGAGCTTCCGGGATGATCACCGACACGTGATTCTCTATTTCCACTGTATCTATGCCCATAATTGCGACTTTCACTGGGGGGGAGCTGAACGACGAAAGTTGATTTCCGGGTATTGAGATGATGTTCCGATCGTCAACGCTATCAGCCCGATCAATTCTCCGCAGCGTCAATCACTTGTCGATAAAAAAAAACCGAATGGAGACAGTTCTCCTGAGACGTCGATATCTACGTGATAGATCAGCAGGAATGCTTTTTCATTAAACCTCTTTCTCAAATGGAACTAATGCTGATGACGTTAACGAGGCGAACCGTGTGGGTGTGCTCTCGACGCAAGGACGATGAATCCTTGTTACGGTTTTTGCTTCCTATATTATCTAGGCGCAGCATTAGATCGTGAACTGGAACGTAATCATCGGTACAAGGACGATCGCGATCGCTATTGCGTGCCTGGAGCTGTCAATTAGATACGGATCCCCGCTCTGGTACGTTTTTCACAATCAGCGGGGGGACTTGTTGATTGTTATTAGATGAGAAATTCTACGGTTTTGTTGTGATGATGTGAGATAGATTTTGAATGATGTGGGGGGTATCTAGCGATTGGAATTAAATTCTGATATAATTGTAAGCGGACACCCGTCAGTGGCCCAACTCCGCCATTCATTCTGAGCTCAGACGATGGATCCCCTTCTCAGTTGGGCTACTCCTCCTGACTGATGTCAGCCGCGCAGGTGAAGTCCTAATTATCCATTGCAGCACCCAAGGAGGAGTCGCTTGGCTCACGTGACCTGGCGTGACTCGTGAGCCTTGGCATGCATATTACTCACATAACTATATCCATTATCTTACACATGCACGCAACATCCTTTCAGCTGTGCTGGAACTGGCTAGAGACAGTGCACCACAGGCGCCGTATTATGATCCCATGATGCGTGGTTTTTTGATAGATCTCCTCCCATCAGGACATTCATCATGTACTTCTACATTGTTATTGCAGGGACATAACAATTCTCAGCGTTGTTAATTGCTGAAGGAAGTTGAAGGAATGCTGAAGGAAGGAAAAACGAATGTTAGAGAGTCGTTAGTCTTCAGCGTGGCTGGTGTTTTTTATCATTATTGCTATGTAATTTTAATACTGCGGAAAACAATCCTTTCGTTTGGTATCGCTGGTTCGTGCTGAGCGGGAGGATTATGTTGATGCGTTAATTGTCGAGTGAGAATTGAATGAGCATTTAGGCTCTAGGAGATGGTGAATGGTTTTGAATAATGGGAGGAAACTTATCTTTTAGCCGTTGGGAATATTGGGGAAGTTGAAGTTTGGTGGAAGCCGTCTCTTCAACGTTGCCATTCAGTGGAGGGTCACCTGGCAATCCTGTCGGTGTACGCGGATCTCCGTATCGCCGTACAGTGGGATAGAAGATAAAATTATCGGAGGATTTATCCAATATCACGAAGGAATTTCAAAAATATTTATGGTCATGCCATGATGATTTACACTTGAATCGGGTCAATGCCTCAGGAATAGTCAATCATTTCCATATAGAATGACGTGAGAATCTATATGATGGGGTCACGAGGATCACATACAATAATTTTATTGCGTTGACATGACAGATATTATCAACAAGAACCATGGAGATTATCCAGAGATTGCCAACGGCTGCTGCGCCCTCTTGCGGTAGCGTCCCGGTACTAATGCCTTATATTCTCGCGGATTCACCAATGATAGTCCGCGATAATTCAATAGGACTAAAGAATTAGTAGATTACGGTATCGCGATGTTTCCAATTCCAGCAGGAACGTCATTCAGAAGACGTCTGCAGTCCATGTAACCCAAAAAATCAAGAAGCTTCTCGCTCCCAACCGACGGACGACTGAATAATTTCCGATTGGTGGAGCCGATTCATTCATCATCCCACCAATTCCCATATATCGACGCAACTAATTAGTACCATCGCAACAAATTGCAGCCTCAGCCATTCGATTATTCCCCGCGGAAATTATTTATCCCCGTGAAAGTGTTACAAACACGCCTCTGGCAAAGTCATGGATCTCGGACGATGAAGTGATGGAAAAATCGTAAATGTCATGTAGTACATGAGAATCGAGAGTAGACAACGCCAGGGAGTTGTGTTAATTCGACGCCGATCATGTCAATTATCCGATCCCTCGTGAATATTCTCATGGGTGACGACTCCAACTTGGAATTTATTCCGTTACTCGCAGCCGTTGTACGTCCACTCCTCCATTCTTCAACGAGATGCTCGAATTTTAATTTAAAAAATTGTTTATGAGGTGCTCATGCGGGGGAAAAGACTACAACGAACTTTCACGAGGCATTATTTTAACTGGTTACAAAATCCCATTTTGTTATATTTATGGGAAGATGTTATTATTTTTTTTTGCCAAATTCTTATGACTTGGGTGGAGAAAAAAGGATGCTTTTCGAGCGACGGCAACAGTGAAAGCGAGAATTGTTAGTGGCAATGGGAAAAGCCGGTCACCTGGGAAGCAACCGTGAGTGAAGATCGGGGAGGGTCACGCGAGAAAGAGCCTTACGTAACCATAAGTTATTTAGTATGCATGTGCCGGAGGTGAAAGACTTTCCTCCCTCAGTTACTGTCCGCGGATATACTCGCGCAGATATCGATCTTCAGGCTCATTAGTACTTCTCGCCATTCGAGTGCTTTGTTCCTTTGAGAGATTGGGTGGATGATATTGACCGGCGGTTCCGGTTGGGATTTTTCTAATTATTGTTGAGTTGTAATGAATTATGAGGTGTTGGTTATCGTTTGAGTTTGAGCTTTTGTCATTGATTTGTTGATTTTTTTTTACAGCCAATTTACCATTTTTCGTTGGGGTTGTTTTTTTTCTCCCTGCGTAGTCTCATAGTTCGAGCATCTGGTGATAACAGGATGAGGCGTCCGACGCTTGGTTGCGGAGTCGAACCTCGATATGTATCGGAGACGACTTTCTCCAACATCCCGCCAGACCGGAATATCTTTCACCACTGGCGTGGTTCCACCGGTGCGATTACTCATCGGGTCGCGACGGAGGCTCTCCGAGTGCACACTCTCATCTCTACCTTTTTGTTTTCATTTTCGTTTGGGTACAACTAATGGAGGCATGGAATGCACAAGAAGTAGCTATTCATCTTACTAGGAATTGAGAAAGTGTCGAGCAAATTAGATTACAAATGGCAACAGAATGTCTTGTCTTCGGGGATTCAAGCTTAGGAAATTAATCGTTGGATGTGTGTCTTTATTTTTAGCTTTATTTTTATTTCCCACTGGTCTTGAGTGATGACCTAACGATGTCACAGACTTAATTCAAAGTCGAATAATTTTTTAATGACTTTTTAATTTTAATAGTTATAAAAAAAATATTTGAAGTTGTTCCTTCCCCCTCGATTCGCATTACCATTACCACCATTTCAGTGTGAGAATGAAATTATTCATGAGAAGTCTACGCGATTGTAAAAATTGACAAGAGAATATTTTCTTGTATCACGCAAAATCTTCTTTATTCAAAGTAGATTTTTCTCTCATTGCACCGGATACAAATAGTCATGTAACCAAGCATGTAATCCTGATTTTTCGGCCTGATTGTGACGTTATCACTCGTCAGATTATCGAGTCGTGGAGGAATAATTTACCGCATGGTAAACTCGGAATAAAAAGAAAGTCCGCTACGCGAGTGAAAAACAACAAATACGAGAAAAATAAAATGCTTGTATTGGCCGAGTCATTACTCATTAGCATAATTGAGTGAGTTTCTACCATTACATCTAACTCCGACAAGCTAAAAAAAACAATACTTTCATCAAGTATCGTTTACGGGATTCGAGTATGAGAACTGACGATAATGAGTGAGCAATTACTCTGAGATAATAACGCCTGTATTTAGTTTTGTCGCGAGTGGAAAGAGTTGTCCAGGTGTTTTACCAGTTGAATCGGTAAATTCAGTGGAGTAATTGTGAATTTAAAGGTCCAGTTGAACAGGTGAGACTTGGCCGACGGAGGAGCGAAGTTAAACAAATTTAAATTAATTTGGAAATTCGCCTCCTCCGGCAACAAAAAAACTTTGGAATTCCACAGAATGTTCAGTCAAGTTTCACAATTTTTTCGTCTCCTTCTGGAATATTCGGGATCGTTCACCGAAATCGTCTCATTCTGCGCGGAAATTAATTCTCGACCGTCCGATGCTGGTAATAAATCCTCCGCGAACGATGAATTATCAATTAATGAAGGTATAACAATAAATTAACCGACATATTGCCTGATTTACTCGCAACAAATTGCGAAAATATTGGTGAAAAGTCGAGGGGATTATTGAATAAATCTATTTGTGTCCACATAATTACACAAATTTTCGTAATGAGGCCATCGAAGATCCGTCGCACATTCACTAGAGGGGGAGAGCCGTGATTTGTGGTCGTCTCAAGTGCTCTACAACGGCGACGAGCATGTGGAGAGCGACACGAGGTACTTCTGCATCCTGACTGAAATAATGGAGTCTATGTGTAAAGCCGTGGATGTAAAAAAAAAATAGACTAAAAAGAGGAACATATTAGCGATTCACTGCGATCATTCTTTTACGTCCGGGATGTGTGCGCATGTGAGCATTCGCCTCGGTTGTTACTTGCGAAATATATATTGCAGCGGTTGGCGTGATGCGAGGATTCCAGCGCCCATCAACTGGACGAGGGCTTTTTCGATGCATTGTAATCCGGTTGGGGGATCTTGTTGCAAACATTTTCGTGGGTAATAATTCACTCGCGAAATCAGCAATGGCAGTGGGGGATTTCGGACGTGTGGATTTGTGATTAATTGAGGAATGGATTGTGGAAAGTTGATGATAAATGGCTTTTGAGGGACAGATTTTAATTGAGTTGAGAGGAAATAAAAAAATATTTTCGAAAAATTCCAGAGCCACCTCACCCCACAAGCCGTAGCAGATGTCGTAATTTAAGAACTTAAAACCTAGGATTTTTGCATGACCGCTATTAGAAAATGGGAAAAATCAAACAAATAATTCAGCTACAATACTTAATATTTCTTTCATTATAAACTTTATTTAACGCGAGGAAGGCACGACTGTTCACGAAGACAGTGGTCGAAAGACTGAACTAAAATAAAAATGAAAGACCCTTTCTGACAAAGTCAAGGAAAACTTTATGACCCTAGAGAACAGAACGTTCCTTCAAATTTGGACACATATTTCGGATTAAACCGCTCTCAAGTTTGCAGTACCACCGCTCATAAATGAGTCCTTTTTGAAAAATGGTCTTTCCCCAATGTCATAAATATTTGTCGAGTAAACGGAGAAAAATATTCAAGAAAAATTACGGAACAAGTCACGTAATGCGCGATCCTTTTGCCAAGGATGCCAAGATCCTTTTCAGGAATTTTTGTACGAATTAAGGAGAATAAGTCCGTCGCCTCACTGAAAACATACGAAAAAGTTACGTAATTTTTTTGGAAATAAAACTCCAACAGTAAAATCTACGAGAAATTTCAAGACTTATTACGGCTCAGAAAATCAAAATTACGGAACGCTCCGTAATTTCTACAGAGCGTTCCTGAAAATCTCCGCCGGACAGCTGACCTTGACGTCCCGGGCGGATGAGTAATTTTTACGGAACAGAACGTAGAATTGACGTGGAAATTGGGCACTTTCAATGAAATTTCAACTTCGCTCCCAGATTACGTGACTTGTTCCGTAATTTTTCTTGAATTTTTTTCTCCGTGTAGTTTTTGGAAAACTGAGAAGCCATTCTTGTATATTCCAACAGCCGCTATCTTATTCCCGTACCTTCATTAATTGATCCATCATCGTCGGCGAACTATTTATTACAGAATAGAGCAGAAATAGTTACCATTTTCGTTGGTAAACTCAGCCACGCGCCTCGAGCACGCGATGTTTATGTACCTTTCTCTGGAAAATAAACACGCATGGCTTCCTCGTTTCCCTTCGAATGTATGCACTCCGCGGTGGCGAGTTATACCGACTAGGATCGCCAGTGACTTCAAAGAGGTGACCGTTACAAATCACACAACAACACGTAAATCCATAAAACTTGCGGACCACCTGGAGAATGTGAGTTTATACCTTCTTCGGTGATTGCGGTCCTGGATCCGCTGATCGGTCACGTACGGGATATACTGTCGCGATATATCGCCATATAGTGCGCAATGTTGATCCCTGACATAAGGTGACACGAGCCAGAAGCGGATTGCCTGGCGTTACTTCACACTGGATAATCTCAAAAGGAGCGAGTTATGAGGAACTTGGAAAGCACGAAACTCGAGGCAAACCCAGTTCCATATGGGTTTCCAGTCTCTTTCACCTAGTTTCTTTAATTTCTTTTTTTTATTTTTAGATTTGGAGAAAGAGAGGGTGAGTGTGCCGTTCCCCACTTGTGAATCCGTCAAATATTCTGGAATTACCCAATCTAATTATCCAAGTGGATACTGAAGAGAGAGAGAGAGAAAGAGGTCTCTACGTGTTCCTTTCATTGAAAAAAATTTTTATTGCCATTTAACTTGAGTCGGAAAATCGCGAACTGTGATTTTGAAATGAATATCAAAATGGGAGATTATTTTTGGGGGGAATTTCATTTCATTCGTCTCAATATCTCATCCAATAATATCTTCTCATTACACTTGGACAGAAGAACCGCAAAACTGTAAAGCACGAGTATTGCAAAATTTTTGTACGTGCAAGAGATAATAAAATTGAACTGCCTCCACATTCTCATACGTTTCCTCCGTCAATTTTTATTACATTTAATTTTCTCTCTATGTCACGTAAATATGAAGGGACATGCCAAAACGATAATATCGCGAAGAGATACGTGCGGAAAATACATGTATCACATTTATCTCTGGCTAGATCTCGCCGATCTGTTTTTCTCGCGAAGTATTTCGAGTCTTATTCGACATTTCCAGAAATGGGGCATAAATCTTGGCAGCGATGGGCCTAAACGAGGAACAGGAAAGCAAAATCGCCGGGTGTAAATCATCAACGCTGCTCTAGTTATTCCAGCAATAAGTATATCCAACATTCCTAATATCTCAATTTTTTGCTAAAGACCAAAATACCAAAGCCAGTGGGATAAAGAACGGTTGATTCTTCTCATGTATTCGACTATCGTGAGTCGGAGTATTAATTTAGCTTTTACATTATTTTAAACTGGACTTGATGAGGAGAGTCGTAATTTTCGAGTCTAGTTTGTTTTATCTACTAAATCATATTCAACTTTACCCATACCTCAATTTTTTACACGAGCCTATTAACCCGGGGTACATGGAATTTATGGAAAATTTAAAATTTACCACGCTCAGTTGTTCGACCAGAGAAAATTGGCTAATCAAGCTGAACCGAGTTTTTCCACATACAAGATGTATTATTTATGATTAGCCATTGGGTTCATGGCAAATTGGTGGTGAAGCAAAGGATTGTCTCATCGTTGGCTCTCGGGGCACCGAGAGTGCTGCAGGTAGTGGGGACTATGCAGGTTGAACTGCGTAGGAGGTTGTTAATTAACGCCGAACGGATTCACTGGCTTTTATCACCAGAACAAGCTCCGGGGACATCGGGATTCCTTCGACCTGATATCCCACTCTGGAGGAGCCCGTAGGGCAGAGGTCCAGTGGATCAAGGTCAGCGCCGGTAGACGGCGCACATTGAACAATGAAGGTTGGCATGATGACGACCATTTGATTATTAAGAATAATCAGGCGAGGAGGAAACAGAAATGCTCTCTCAATGGGCGTTTAATTCCTCTGCCCTTGCGCCTCTTCGCCGAACGTCGTTTGCCGCGTGCCAAGCGCCAGCGTTGCCAGAAGGCTCCTCCACTGTCCACACGCTGCGCGAGATTATCAGGAGAGTCGGCAACGCCGCTCGTGAAATTTTCTACTGCGAGAGTGGTCCCGTCGTGAGCCCCGCGCGCAGTTTCGCCTGCCGCGCAGTAAAAAAAATTGATTTGAGAACAGATACTCAGTTGAGGGTATACTGTCATCAGAGCATATTATTTGAGGCAGTTGTAAATAGGCAGAGGCTAATTCCTCATATTTTTAGAGATTATTACAAAAACGCCGGGGCTGAGGCCACATCGCGAGCGCTCGAGGATTAAATTGACGGCTCTTTCTTCTTCAACTGATTTTTTTCTGTCTTGATATTTCATTTACACTTTTTCGATTCTCCAGCGATAACATCAGCTTAATTGATGCATCAATTCTTATTTTTATGTAACTCTCCTTTACCGCAAGTTAATCCCCGAAAAATGTATTTCTTCAGAGGTCCATAAACATAAACGGATTTTAATCTCGATGGGCCGGCGAATTCAAGCCCAAAGGTTGATTAAAAATATTTCCAGCGACAATAAGTTAATCTCATTCCTTACGATGACAGCAGAACCAAATTGAAGCCTACATAAATTTTGTACAAAATTTGAACGCATCGTCCAATTAAGACTGGCCTCAAGAAGTGCAAGAAAATTATCGGATCCAGGTAAATCCAGAGTTGATGAACGGAGAAGGTACGACTCGACGTCTGCATTTCCAGAATTATGAAATTTCGTCGTAAATCTACGGAATTTTAGTACATCAACCCAGATATGAATTCATAAACTCGAATAAACAAACGTCTGAGTGCACACACAACGGGGGAATAATTTTTCTTTTAGAAAGTCGAGTGACTCTGATGCTAATTTTCAACGATGCAAGTACATGATTTTTTTCTGAAGAACTAGACATCAGTATTCTCGTCATGCTGCCTGACAATAATTCTTTGGGATTGCATTCAAATCCGCGATGGACGGAGCAGCGAAGAGTACATTACCTCGTCCAACGTCACACTCTGATTAGACACTGACCCGTCCCTTTTGTACAGCTGGTGATGTTCTTTGTTCACAACTCCATACGCAATAACTGGATAAAATATGGGCATTTCAACACAGTCAGGCTGTTCATTTCCAGTATTTTTTGTTCGACTGGACAGGAGTGAGTGAAATACTAATTGGAGTGGACGAAACTCCGGCTCGATGGGTAATTTCGCAATGACGGAAATTTTGACGACTTTGCAATGAGCTATTGAACGAGAATAGATAATTTTTCCCCATTTCAATATCAAAATGGCATAAAATCGAGATATGGGTGATTCCATGGAAATAGCGATTTTTTAAGCCACTATTTTTTCAAATATCAAGAAGGCAGTAAATTTTTTTTTTAACGTATTTTCGTTATATTTTGGGTATTAGAAAGATCCCCTGACCTCCATTGCGTTACAACTTTAGTTGTTGATTTCAATGTTAATTTCAATGCTAAAATGAGAAATAAGTCACGTTTGTGACATTTGAGGTTGTGACATTTCGTGTCTAACTTAATCTCATTCGATAGCGGTTTGATTATTATCGATTTCCAATCAGGAACAAGTTTGACCCAACGGGTTCTATATATATGTCAATTTTCGAATGAAAATTCTGCATGAGACCCGAGAAATACCAAAACACATTTGTGACATGAAAAAGTGTGACAGACCTTTTTTCGAAGTTATTAAGGCAAATCTGCTCCAAAAGAAAGTATTCA
>JAPYZN010002144.1:0-23053 GCA_030522865.1 Psyttalia lounsburyi
GCTCTCCTCGCCAACTGCCTTTAGGCGCGCAGTGAGAGAATCTCTCACATTTTGTGACGGAGCTTGATAATTTTTTTTTTTTTAATTAATTATCAATGTTAGGCCATTCGGAACGATTTCAGAGGTAGGAGGGATAGTTACTAGGGGTATAGAAGAATTTTCGCCGAAAAATATCGAGTTTTCCGTCAAGTTTTCTATACCGTGAAAAAAAGCGTGAGAGAAAATCTCATAGCGCGACCGCTGACGGGTTAAATGTTTCTCCCAGGAATGATTTTCGAAATTTGACAAATTTGTCACAAGTAACATTAAAAATGGGAAATCCCCTTCAATTCACGCGTAATTCCTGAAATCTAGGGAAGCCAAACTGAAAATTATGACTCCAGTTTAATGTCTTTCCCATAACAATAAAAAAAAGAACAATTGGATAATGTGTGCAGGTGTCTGGAGGTGGAATAATTCTAGGACAATGCTCGGCTACTGTTAAAAAGAAAGGGGATCTGAAAAAGTGGTTGGAGGCTGCTATAACGAATGAATACTGGTGCTTTCAGTGGAGAATAGCTGATGTAGGTAAATGGGGTCCAGTGAGAGAGAGCTTGGATTTACTCAGAGTTACGGGTAGTATAGAGCCCCAGGATTTTCGCCAGGATTCTCTATGGCTCATGAGAAAGGGCCCTCTACTGGAGTCGAATTGGTTTTACCATAATGACTACATTTCAGGATAAATAGCTGAAAATAGATACAAGAGTTTAGGAGTTTTTTCCTCTTTTTCTCCTCCTGCCACCCCCTCCCCATGTTTTTTCAACAGTCGTTTCTCAGTACTCACTTAATTCCCGCCAGCCCAGCCCCAATGATAAACTGTGCTTTTTTCTCTCCTTTTTTCTTTTAGTGTAGAGTTTTTTTCAAGAGTAATTCCAACGAGTTTTAAAAAAGTTTGCCTAGTCACGTAGAGGCAGGAAAACTTATCATTGATTTTGAAGCATTGAGAGAATGTCGCCATTCCCAGTTTCCTCCTCTGTTTCTCCTCAGCCCACTGAGCATTAATCTTCCCTGTAATTCCGATTTAGTTCGAGTCCCACTCCAGTGTCACCCACCGGTGATCACGTATACTCCGAAAATTTATTTCTGATAAATCAGGGAAGTAAAAAAAAAAAATCTCCACCTCTAGCAGTCTTTTTAATCAGAGTGATTCGATAATTTGTTTTATTCGTCGAGCCACCCTCCTAGAGGAATAAGAAAACTTTATAATTTACGGATTCGTTAATCGGTGGGGATTTGAGTTTACGGCCATTCATTTTCAATCTGAAAATTCCGGAAATTCGCATCCGTAGGAGAAAAAAAATTGAGGACAAAAGTAGTTTATCGTGCGTTGGCACTAAAAATTGTCCTGTCACTCCATTGGAAATTGTCACACAGACGAACATTGACGACTCCCCATTTTTCTGAGCTCATAAATTTAAATGAAGTTCTGAACACAAGATCTGATATATTGAAGCCTGTTTATCGCATTTAAGGGACTAGACAATCTCGCGCTGCAATCTCCCGTGACAATTTCGAGAGGTAATGTGAGAAGCGAGTGGAGAAAAAAAAATTGCACTGCCGGGGGGATAATTTGATTCAATTCATTACGCAAATATTCAAGTGACGTGTTTTTTCTTTTATACCCGTGGAAAGTATTTTTAATAAGTCGTTTCCCAGCAATTTCATTTTAATCTTAGAAATTGAGAATCCTCCACAGAGCTAGTCGGCGCGCATGAGAAAATCTTGTAGGATGCGCATCCCCAGGAATATTCCCACTCAAATGAGATAGTTCGTTCGGATTAAAGTCCGTGTATTCTCCACATATACTATAAACGGCAAAATCCTCGGGCATAGTTCCCATTTCATTAGCAGGCTCATGGAAAAGGCGCCAGATTGTTCAGTGAACATCGGAATTATCCGCGCCCGATGCATCTAATTAAATCTGGTATTGGCGTATTCCGCGTGTATTTTCCCCCTCTTACCTTTGAACAGATGAAAAAAGTGCCGACGGGATTAATCCACTGGTTAAAAACCTTACCTCCCCCCCCTGTGGCCAGAATTTTAGCGGAGCAGATGAGCGACGAGTTCGCGGAATAATCTCATTTATTCATATCGACGTACCACCGACCACATCATTTGACGCTTCACTTTTATCGGCGCCATGATTATCAGCGGTAGCAGAAATACCGTTCGCTCAATAATTAATCAACGATTGCAACAGAGAAACATATTGCCCCTGAAATTTCTATCATATTCGGCATGTGGAGCGGAATGATTCTCTCAATCGAAATTGACCAGCTCGCACGTAGCGAAGGACTTATTCATGCATTGGTCTCCGACGGCTGTACCGCAAACCGCACACCAAGTGGAAATTGTTGTCGAGATTCGCCCGGTGGTATCCCATTTCCTCGTTCACCTATTTTTTTCACCGTTGAATTTCTTAATTCAATCGATACCCTGGATTTTGCATTCCTCCACTAGTAGACACCATAAATCGACAATTCAACTCTTGGGGAAATTCTTTGCCGCTTGAGCAACTGCAGTGTACACTCCTGACCATGGAATCCATAAATCTCCATAAATAGTCTTCCAGCCAAGTCTTTTGCCCGACCCAACCGCGTTTCTACAGCGACTATGGCAACTTTATTGGAAAATATTCCGCCAATTTCATCGCCTCCGCCTTGCCAACATCGAGCTATCGAATTGTATAAAGGGTATCTGCATTTATTTCATCGCAGCCGTCACTTCACTTGACATTGATAAATGTGAATAAAAATCATTAATTAAGACGTCGAAATTTTTCCTAACGTTATTACAACGTTTGCCGGATTTATTTCGCTGCGTAATTGAAGTTTTTTTTATAAATTTGATAATGTACTTGTCCTCACAGGGAACATCTACTCCCTATAAACCTTGAAATTGCCGAGATATCGAGACGCCTCTCCTCTTCCAGGGAAGAAATCGAGATATTATTGTTTATTACCCTGACCCGAGTCCGGATACACCTTGGCGGCTGAAGCTTCCCCGGACCGGTTGATTCGCGTACAGCGTACCAGCGTAGACACTCAGTCCGGCGGCGTTCGGAGATTCCAATGGAGAGACCGAGGCGATTGCCGTCTGAAAATGTTAATGAATAATCAGGCGGATTTTAGTTTTGAAAAATAATTAATAGTGGAATTAAATTCATAAAAGGCTAGAGGAAGTCATCGACTGATGTTTCCATATTGTTAACTATATTAATATTATTTATCTGAGTAAAAAGCTGGTGAGGATGTAGAACAGAAGGAGAATTTGTGCCACATCAATAAAAAAATTAATTGCATTAAATAATTATGAGAATTTAATACCTTCAAAATTGAATTGAGGGCGTTGTTTAATTAACTTGTCGATGGTTCAATGCAAAATAATTTAAAATTATTTCAGTGGACATTTGAATTTTTTTTAGAAGGCATATTTTTAATCTAGAGAAAGAAGAGGAAAATATTCTCCTGTACCGATGAAAGAATTATTTTGGTAATGTGAGAAATTGTGACAAGCAGTACCGCAAGAGTCTTAACAGGTTCACTGCCTAATAATTAATTAGTTGTTATGTTATAGTGTGAGAATCTCACCGAGCGGTGAAGATCAGCATTGGCTGCAGCGACGGCAGATTGACGGAGGACCAGAACCGGCCCAGTAGCAACTGCAGGTCTATAAGCAGATGCCGGGGAATTGACAGTGAGGTTTGGATCGCGTTGAACTACTGCATTGAATCCGTTGACAGAATCAGAGGCATAGGAGACTCGTCTCCTGGAGCCATCGGGTTCAACGAGACTGTAGCTACCCTGGACGTAGTCTCCACTTCTAGTTTCCTCCTGGGCTTTCTGGTCGCCTGATATAACAAATATAATATACTAGGTATGCAATAATATATACTAATATAATAAAAGAAATCACGCCTACATGCTCAAAAAATTAGGGCTGAATTTTCAGGCTGAAAGTTTGATTTTCATAACCGGCAAATTAAATTTTTTAAAGTCTAAAAAAATTAGAGTATCTACTTCACACCTTCTGAAACTGAATAGAGGCCTTTACGTTTCTCTACAAACCGTAATTACCGTGCATTAAAAATGTTCTGTCTGGCTGGACGGAAAGTGAGTATTTTAATCTTTACTTTAATTGCTTGGAAACGCTCACTTTCGTTCATTTTGGGAGGAAAAATCGCATTCAACCCCCGGGAGGAGAGTCAGACGAGCGTTCCCCACGGCACGTGGGGACGGCCTGTTTATTTTTTCCGCGCTAGATGAAAAATACACTATATAGCAAGCCCGGTACGGGCGAGCGGCGTTACGCCGCGCGGAGTCAGTGCACGGTTGCCACGATGGGTACGTGAGTGCCCTCACCACAGGCGCCAGGCAGTTGGCAAAATGCCGAGGTGGCAACGCCGCGCGTCAGTACGGGCGGCACCGGTGCCCGTAGACTCCGCCAGCAGTGGATCATCAGGAGGGTCATGACTTTAAAAATCCGGCGCTATTTTCGTCGGTGTAATAATAAAATAAACCGAATCAACATCTCACCAGTCAGTCCATCAGCAACACTGTAACTGTAGCTGTACTGCGGATAAGAATCGTACGTCGTACTTCCGGCGACTTCCGCAGGCTGGAGGACCGTTACCGCTGGCGCAACGACAGCCGCCCGAGCCACCGCCAGCATTGCCGACAGAACGAGAAGTTTATTAGTCATTGCGAATCGTTGATTGATTTATAACTGACAATTCCGGGCTACAGCCACCGTTATATACTCATCCGATCATAATCGCTTTTTATTTTTATCCGCGCTCTCTCTGTTTAATCCGACTGGGTGGAAACTGGAGAAATATCATCCGGGAATCACCACACTATTCTCCTGCCAAGGACACATTCAAACAATTCAATCCCACGATTTTTCATTCGCGAAGGTCAAGACATTGATATTTCTCGACTACGTACATTCGATCCACTTGTTTATCAGAAGTTGGTTGGAGTCAGTTCTTCTTTATTTTCCGACATTTGTTTGCAAATTTTTTCGTACCACTGCCATTCTAGGTGAATACATGGAGGAGAGCGAGAGAGTTGGCGGGAGAGGGAGGGAGGGAGGGAAAAGGCAATGCATTCAGAGTGTCTATATACTGGGGGTGCGGGCTTGGCAAGAACGATGGGGATAGCCGCCATTTCATGCTTTTGTCGATTTCACCAATGTACCAGCACGCTCGTGGGTGCAGATGTGTTGGTGTGAGTGCATACCACGGGATTTATCTTTTCTTAAACATGGAATTTATCACGTGAACGAAAACCCCATTCTTTGAGCTTTAGAGAGGGATCGAGGGGTACCCGGGATCGCTCATTTGGGCGGGGACCTGAAGTACCTTGGGGACTCGACATTCCTGATTCAGACGATAGCGTGAATTCCCAGTGAGATCGTTTTATTATACTGGCAGACGTTAAATCCAAGTCGCAGGATTGACTCACTTCTTTTGCAATTTAAACTCTCTGTACTTGGTAATACACTCATCAGTCGTTGGCTCTGTTTACTAAATTGAAAATTCGAGGGAGATTTTCAGGTTTCAGGCGCGGGGAACAATTGGACGGTCATTTTGTTTTGGGAATAAGATGATACCGATGAGGAGATCACGAGCGCTGAGATTTTGGGGGAGAAACTGGACCTGACGCCATTTCAGTTGAATTCAGCCGGAAATTACATGAAATCTACTGATGATTACTTCAGATGCTTTCGCCTTCTTTGGTCGGCGAGCTCTACTTTTTTGGCACTCGGAAAATCGATCCTCTCTGAAGATGGCGTGGATAGATTTCAGGAGTAGGAGTTACTGGTGAACTATCACCTTCCGTCCAGAGAAAAAATCCAGCGAAATTATTCGGTCGCGGAAAGTCTTGAGTAAATAATTTTAATGCGAGGCAGTCGGGCTAATAAAATTCATTTCGGACTCGACGCTTTGACCTTCGGCTCAATTAGCCGGTGAATTGAGCCGGGAATAACTGACGGTATTTCAACACTTGCCGTAATAAAATCCTCCGCGGATAATTGAGTGAGTGTGAGGCGGGCATCGCGAGCGTCGCAGCGAGCGGTAATCGAGAGGCTCAAGGTTTTCACATATCGTATAAAAACTAGTTATCGAGTTGATATTTTTTTAATCCAATAATTCGTGCGCTGGCCTCAGAAAAATTGGGCGATTTAAATTTGTCGGGGAAAGGTTTTGGCCCTCAGGTAGAAAAATTTCCGTGAAAAATGCCCGATTATTTTTCATGTCCTTTTGTTTTCGGGTTTTGTCTTTTCTCGTTTCAATTACACGAGACCCACTTTTGATACGTTATTGCTGGATACGAGAGAATTAAATGTTGGTCATAAGCGCACTTGAATAGCACAATATGTCGCGAATGCTGGCGACCCAGTTGCTAATGCTCGCTGCACTCGGAAGCGAGATAACAGTGGATGGTATTTCCCCAGGAAGAAAATACAGTTTTTCTTGGTGACCCACTTTTTTCCAGTGAAAGATAGAGAAAATACCGCAGGGTTGTTGAGAACGCCGGATGGTGCATGTAAGAAAAGGAGTTTGGCTTTTGTGGTCTGAATTGGATCGGGTTCACTACGAGGAAGTAACTTATTTCGTCCGATAGCTTTACAAAATCTCATTCTCGCGTTTTTCTTTCATTTCAACTGAAAAACTTCTCAATGAGTTGGCTCTCGTTGAGTTTTTTTCCACCGCAGACGATTTATATGAATTAGTTTTATGGGTAGATAAGGATTTCACGTAAGCCGGGAGAATTCAACGAAAACGAAACTGATAATGGGGCTATTTTCACAGGAGAGAGGACAGAAAAAAAATTGAATGAAAATCTACGAGACGAGTGAAAGTGGGAATTTTCAAAATGTACACCGGAAATTTCAGTTGAAAATTGTCACGAGTGAGGGTCAAAATTGTAGATTGAAAATTCGTAAAAAAAAAAGGACATCTCAAACGTTTGCACTTAGGGAAGGGACGGAAATTTCTCCAATCGTATGATATTGTGACCACTTTTCCAACTGAGAAAAACTCAATGAGATTGAGCGGATCGCTGAAGAAGAGAGGAAAATCTCGGGATACGAGCAACGTATCCTGTTATCACCTGAAATGTCCACGTGAAGTTGGGTGCAGAAGAGCTTTCGAAGAAAACTGCGAGCCGCGTCGTTGAGAAAACGAGTGGAGTTGATGGAACCGCCCCCTTGTGCACCGTATCCAAGATTCTCCGCCACTTTTTCGTCTTTTTTCCCCCACGAATCCCCCGATATTTCCTGGATTGAGGAAAACGAACTGACACAAAAGAGGGTAGCACTCATTGTCTATGGAGCACTCACCCCAATCGCGCCAGTCCGATCATGTCTTACTTCTCCATTATAGAGGTAATAATTTAAAAAATTACAAATAATTTTAACAATAAATTTCAAAACATTACAAATAATTACTTTGAAAGAATTAATTACCATTACCCATCATCCTACGTTGACAAAAGTAGTGCCGAATAATAATTCGCAAAAAGTTCAATTCAGTTGAAAATAAAATCATGGAGAACTGGGGAAGGATGAACGTGGGCGCGACTGAGATGAGATCCTGTAAGACTATCGTATCCTTTTGAGTAGGCCGATTGGTATTCAGGACGCAACCACTTCGCATCCTATCCGTCGATAATACGGAAACAAACTACATGTCTACCGAATTCTAGTCTTCTGAATTTCGGATTTCTTCGCAGTCGCTTTATCCTTCTCGTTATCTCCCAAGTTTCCCTCGGAATTTTCGGGGTGAGCTATAAGAGTGAGATGAATGAGACATCCTCCAAGTTTTTCCACTACCTCGATTAAGCCCACGATATACGTGCAAGTGACTGTGTCCGGAGGTCATCTGGCCGACCTCTGTATCTCAGTGGATGTAATCCGTTGTGACGAGATGTATATTTTCATGAGGGCCCTCGAGACGCGGCTTTCCATTCTGCGGGACTTTTGTTTTTCCCTCGCAACCGTCAATTGACACTTGGCACGTCTTTCCCGCTGGAACACATGACGACTCTCAACTGCGTCAATGATACTGTTGAACGAGTTGAGACGGCAGACTATGATCTCCGAAGTGTTCGTCTAGACAATGAGACTAAGGATTTTGCGATGTAAAAAAAAATCTCTGTCGTTTGGAATTGAATCAAATGAATTAGATTCAATCAGCTTTGGAATGATCTGTTCATAAACCTTTTGCGTTCCAACATTGGCAAAAAAATTGTTCATCAGAAATGGAGGTAAAAAACTGGCGATTATTCAGTCACGACAGTTTTGACAAGTATTGATCAAGTCAGATCAATTTTGATCGTACGATGATCTCGACTAGAATTGCGATAACATAAGAAACGTCGGGGCGAGCAGACGTGTTTTTTTTCCGGCCCAGCGTGGCCAATTCAATTATGGTATTTACCACATTAATTGGACATTTACATTATTGAGTCAATGCTAATGATCCATTGGTACGATTTTCACGAGAATTTTCAGTGAATTCGTGCACAGGTCTCGTCCCATAACGAGTGGGAAAAAAATTTTGGAAGGGAGGTAGCAGTGCTCGAATTGAGTTTTGTTTCACGATTCGAATTAATGAATTTATGCTTTGGGGATGCTCATAATTTGTACAGGCGACGGTATCATTGCATTATCATGCTCGGCACGAACCGGCCAATTACCAAAAACAAGCTAACCACAGTGCGTCCCCCTCTTGCTGTATGTCGTTTCTGGTTCGCGCGCCCGATCCGAAGCGATTCACTCCACCGGATGTGCGATATAACTCTGAGCCCACAACAGAGGGCTACAATTATTCCGGCCAGAGGTTTCGTAATGATGCTCGGATATTTCGGGTAATATTGTTCTGCATAATATCAAGCTAACATGTAGAACACGATATTTTAGGTATAACAATAACTATATCGAGCTTCGGAAGACATTGTTGATTATTGCGGAATTGAAATTGGAAACTACCCGTACGAGAAATACCTGATACTCGACTAGAAATACGGAAATTGAAATATGCATTTAATCGATTGCCGATAGTTTCGCGGATAATTTATTTTTTAATAAAATACATTTATTCATAATCAGTTTATAAATTAATCCAGAAACTAACTCAATCCGCAATGCATTAGAAAAAGTCAATAGTTCGCGTAAAAATAAAAATATAATCTCTCAATTTCATTTAATTTTCAATTTCACTGAAAATTGGATTGTCAAATGACTCGTAGGCGGTACAAAAATTGCGGATATATTTTTTTTCGCGAATGCTGAATTTTTGAGGTAAATAAATTTATTCACATTCGGTTTACAAATTCATACAGAAATTAAATGAATTCGCAATGCGTTACAGAGAGACAATTCACTTGAAAGAAACTTGAGAATCTAAAGATTGTTTTTGGAATTTATTTAATTCTCAAACCAGCGGCAGATCCGATTTACAAACGGGCCTTGGGCAGCACAGGGGGAAGGCTTTAGTGTAGTCGTAATCTTTGTAGCCGATTTGATCCCTGCACGAGTAAACTCCGCAGCTAAACACAAATTGAGAATTTTGTAGGTCTTTTTGGATTTCTAGAGAAGCTCGGGGGAGTTATCCCCAGACTAGCATTGACTTACCCGCGCGAAGACCACGACCCATCTTCATTGCAAGTGTAAATAGCGCAATGATGCTCTACTTGAGTTCCGGCAGCTACTGGACTCTTATGGGGCGACGTCCAGCCAGGCGGTCTAACTTCTCCGTAGAAGGGAGGGCATTCGGCTGCGGATCAAATGAAGATTTCCCATTGAATCGTGAAATGAAATTTTAGGGTGATTGTTACGAGAGCAGCGAAATGATCAAGTAAAAAAATAATAAACTACCGTGAACATCCAGACAGATGCCCAGCACTAATCCTAATCCACAGATAACAGACAGAGTTCTCATGGTGACCTAGCGCAATGTGTGTCGACCATTAACGACAGCGAGCGACTTATCACTGATGTCCATTTATCCGACAATTTATACGAAAGATGAGTTGGGCAATCCACTGGTTAAATTATCATAACTCACTGCAATAATCGTTACTTATCTATGATCTCTCAACCTTCATCTGTGACGACAACCAGAGCATCGTCTCGTCTATTATTTATGTAGTACGCAAAACATTGAATTGATGTTCTCGTGATGATGCCAGTAAAAAATTCATTGGACTACAGTAAAAACTCCTTGAGAGATACGGTAGCGGGGTCTGGATTCTTGGAAAATACTTTATCGAGTTTCCCTCTCTCCGACTCTGAGAGAGTGAGAGCGTCGAGAATGGAAAGAGACGCATGTACCTGGGATGGTGGGGGGGATGAACCCATGAACGGCTCCGGGTAGTGTGGTACTGGTAACCGAGGGAGAGAGCGAGTGAGAGCGGGAGATATTAGACAGAGAATGCATTGGGAAGGAGAGATGTTAGAGTAGGGGAACGGTTCTCCTCATGCGACGGGGCGTTCATACGTTAGCGAGTCATCTCTTAAGGAGTTTTTACTGTAATAAGATTTTTTGATAGCCGAGACTTCAGTTTAGAGGACTCAAAGTCACTTGAAATCATTTGAGATCATTAAATCGGATAAATAAACCAGTCAATTCACTTTCAAATCTCGCGCAAGCATGGGCAATCGCAAATTCTGGTGTCAGGATATAATACAATATAATGATATAATATAATGTCGATGGATTGGTACAAATTAAAAAAAAATTGTTTAATATTTTCCTTTGAATGTCAAATGAAGTGCGGAGGCAAAATAAATTCCCTCAATATTTGATAAACTAGTGAATGGATGAATTGGGACATTCAGCTGTTCAATAAATTCACCGTTCATTCGGATATAAATAATGGCAAAAGTTGTAAAATACTTGTTTCCCCCCCAATTTTGTCCTGAGCTCGCGAGTTGACGAAATATCACTGGTTGCCTTCATTACCGTAGGTTGAATTGATGCGAAAGGACGTAGCGAGAGCAATATAAAAAAATCCCATAGCCCATTATGGAAATTTTACGTTCTTTGTTTGAAATGAGTTGGTCTAGTGCGATGAAATGAGAACATTGCGTTTTGGGGCTGAGTCAAAGTGCTTTCGAGATGCCATAATAAGGGAGCCCCACGATCAACCCTAGAAATGACTTTTACCCTCTGAAAAACTTTTAAACGAATCACCGCAGGACGAGTTAATGCATTCCTTTCTTCTCGAATCATACAACTCTCAGTGAAATCGATTTCAACTCATTTCTCGGAAAATAAAACTTTTCCCATTGATTCCTCTGCATCTGTGGATCTGCGGAATTTCGAGTTAAAATATCCACAAGCTATCAAAGTAGAATCGCCCGGTGACAACGTAGCAATGTTTTATTTTGCGTTCAACGGCGAACGCGAGAAAAGTTTCAACTCAAGTTGAAGTTGGAATAACACATTGCAGTTCTGGGAATACAAAATTCTACACGTGTACCCATGGATATGAGAAAATACGGGATAATTCACCAAAAGTATGACAAGATTTTTTTTTTTTCATGTTACGGCTTTTTTTCTGCACTCCGTTTGGACGCTAATCGGCCCGACCCTCGCCCTATGCATGCGGCTGTGGATCATATACTCTACTGCATTTGCAGCCCTATAGAACATAGGAGTTGACATGGAAAACCACAGAAAAACCATGTCGGTACAGGCGGTCACTCTATTATCGACCTCCTGCTTGACGGAGCCGAAAAATGCGCATCCATCAGGATTTGAAATCACAACCTTCCGCACACTAGGCTCGCACCTAGCCGCTTCGGCCACTGACGTCGGTTGACAAGATTTTGCCCTCAATAATTCTTGAGGCGCATAATTTGAGACGGCGCTTGTGTCCAAATGACAATTGATGGCCAGAATACCGGGATTTTGGTGGGAATTTTTTCAAGGAAAAGAACGAATCGCCCTTGAGGAGATACTATTACTTGTGGAGGATAGTAGCCTTAAACTATGCTTATCTACTGATCCTCTCGGGGTAGCTATGGGTAAAACACACACGAAGTAAACGGCTTTCAAAGGGAATTCCGCGTGAATCCGCGGTCGAGGGGGACTACGGGAGAGCGCGTCCCTCTATAAATAAGGGATGGAAGCCGGGAGAGGGACGCAGCTATCTAGTACCCAAATTGTACAGTCGAATATGGTGAGGAGACCCTGGATATAAATACCACGGGCACGTTTAGGGGCATTAAGTTTCGCAAGGGAGGGCGTACCGGTGTAATATGGAGGCTGTCCAGCTGTACACATGGCAAAATATATTTGCGTGGGGCTGAACACGGCGGGAAATCGATTGAGCCGTTTAGATTTCATCTGACGTGTAATTAACCGTGGATATGTAACGTATTACCATGATTCCAGAGTGAATGAGTTACTCATAATTGATAATGAGTCGACAATTATTCGAGTCGTGGAGTGCAGTTGCATATCTGGATTTCATTTGACGAGATGCATTTCATGTGATTGCAAATGTTTTTCTGCATAATTAATTTTTTAATTATATCAGTTTATTCATATTCAATTTCTCAATGTATCGATAAATTAAATTAATTTTTGATGCATTGGAAAAGGTCAACTGATTGGCAAATGTCATAAATTCCAGAGCGTACGAGGTCCTGATAATTGATAATCAGTCGAGAATCATTCGAGTCGTGGAGTGTTACAGATATTTTCGTGCATAATTAATTTTTTAATTGAATAAATTCATTCACTGTCTTACAAATTCTTACAAATTCACCCAGAGATGAAATCAATTTCCAATGCACTAGAAAAAATCAATAGTTCTCCAATAGTCTTGGATAGCCACGAGATATGTAAAATATTGTGACGATGCCAGAGTGCAGGAATTACTGATAATTGATAATGAGTTGACAATTATTTGAGTCGTCGAGTGTAGCTGTACATCTGCATTTCATCTCAAGAGATGAATTTGGAGCTGGTTATTGCTTGCTGATTGAAATATTGGGTTACAGAACAATCGGTAATATGGAAACCCGTAGCTCTGGGCAGTTTCTATAGTCCCTGTGCGAGAAGATGTAGATAGATGATGCACTCTACGAATATCAATACATCAATGTGATTAGTGGTAGACGTTTGATAGAACTAGTAACGAGCTCTAGCTACTAATTTCGAGTTCACTGAGGAGTTCATGGCACACCCTGAGGCATACTTGCATGTAGGTGTATGGGGGGGTTAGTGCGTTAGCGGGCGAATGTCGACGTCAAGATGCACGAGTTTATATCGAAGCCTGGAGGGCATGCAGCAGGATATGCATAGGATCTTGAAGGTAATTAAGGCTCAAATTGAGTATACAGTGAAATTCATTTGTATATCGTTATACCTTGCACTCGAACAAATAAAATTCCCCCAGGATGTGGACAGAGGCGGAAGCTTCTGCCGCCAGAGGAGATGCTGTGCGACGAATTTCGAGAGTGTTATTTCCTCCTCCGTACGAATGTCACTTTTGATGTTGGGTCAGATCAAGGGGTTCAGATAATACCCAGTGTATTCGCGAAATGACAGGGCGCCCACTTGGCTGGCACAATCTTTTCTTATTCCTGGGTATATTACTCGCTTCTGTGTCTCACTGGTTTATCTGAAAGACGTCATCGCAAATTGCTCTCTCTTTCGTTGTCTGATTTTGGCAACTGAGGGACGTACTAATCGCTCTAGTTTATTTATTTGTTTTGCGCTATTGCTTGGAAGAGTGGCTATCAAATTGCATTAGACCATTCGCTCGATTTTATGTCGAGGAAAAATTGCAGTCCTGTCGAAAAACAGGGGAACTCTATTTTCGGATATACTGTCCTTTACCGCAAGTATCGAATCAGCTACAGATTGATGCAATATTCAGAGCCATTACGAAAATATGGCTGTGCCATCAACTTCGAAGATGCCATTTCCCAGAGGGGCACTAAGTTCGGGCGTCCTGATGTCTTCTCTGTTTTTCCCTTGACAATTCAGTGTCTCTAAGAATACGTGTCTTTCATTTATTATTGAAGTATCTCATTTTGAATGACAAACTTATGTGCCCCTTCCAGACTTCCCAGATTCTCGTAGAATTCGTATAACGACATTTGAGAAGTTCATTTTCCTCAGAATAGATTCACCTGCTGACTCATCGATGTAATGAAAATAAGTTGGCGAAAATTTATTTAAGTTTGGGGTAAGCTCTACCTATTTCCGGTGTACATGCAACGGGCTACAGTTCTATTCACGAAACGTAGAAAGCCAACCCCTCGACACCCTACCTTCAAAATAACTATTAAGCCGTGGAAGCTGGTCCCTGGGAGCGGGTCCCCCGGAATCGATTACGAACAAGACGGATGAAGGCAGGTGGGACATTGATTTCGCTAGATTGCCTCCGAAACGTTTCTCCTTGTGCGTTCGGTCTCGGCTATGCATCTTTCCTGAATGGCTCGATTTTTTTTTCAGAGAGTAACTGCGTCCCAGATGAAGTTGGAATATCCCCTCTTCTCTTCCCAATACTCCCGTATTTTTTTTTATTATTCGGGGATAATGTATTCAATTTAATTCGATATTTGAGAAAGCACTGGAGACATTTTTTTCACTGCGAAAAAAATATAATTCTACCCATTAAATATTTTTTAGAAGACCCGATGTCTGACATTTATGCACAAAATTTAGTTTTTAAATCTCGTTAGTACCCCATTTTATCGGCAAAATTATTATTTTTTTTTTAGTGTAAATATTTAAGTTCCAGGGAAAATTGTTGTTATCAAATAGTTAATTGCCATTGAATTAGTTTGACTGGTGAAATTAATTAATATTGCTCCCTTAAAAATCAATTGATCAATTAAACAATATATACAATCAGTTTCGCTAATTTTCTCTGTATAATTTTTTTTTGAAATCGCGAAATTTTCGATTTATTTTGAACAGCGAGATTTTCCTCGATATTCAACTGTTATTATCTTGTGCGGATTTGGTAATTGTAAGACAGAAGAATTTCCAATTCACGACGATCCCGCACCACCCACAGACGCCTACCCTCGAATCATACTACTTGACGTCAGTTAGTTCCACTCTAACTGAATTTATTTATTATCAAAGTGTCCAGTCCAGCTGGTGAGGCAGCCCTCCGGGGGTGTCAAAGTGTCGCCGTTTAATAGTAAATTATCGTCCGCCACAGGTCGATGTACTTCATCACGAAAACTTGTGAGAATAAAAGTAAATAACATTCCACCAATTCAACTTCACAGAGGGCAATTACAATAATTTATACCTCAGTTTCTTTTGTCTTATCTCGTGTGTGTTGTGGTAAGATGTGAAATGATGCTCGTTTTTGCGCCAATACAAATGCACTCTGTTTGTGATAATGGAGAAACTCGTGATAGTGATCTCACCGTGTTGACTTGGGAGCAAATTATATCTGTCTGAATGTGTGATTTTGCTTTGCATACTTTTATAATACGAGGTTAGAGTTCTCTACGGAGTGGGTTGATATGATACACGCGCAACATATAAATGTCGCGCGTTATAATTGAGCGTGAGGATTTTATGGTAGCGATTAAGTTTCACCGTGACGGCTTTCGCCGGCTGTTGATGGGCAGGACAGAAATTTATAATAACATCAGGTGAAGATTTCACATTCGAGGTTAAAATATCATATTTTTTTCCAGCTAATTCAACAACATTGGTTGCAAATAAAAATTCAATCCAACAGTTTTTGATGAAGGAAAGGGGAGGAAGGGGTCAATTGCTAAATTCTCGCGGTTCGTTCTCTCAAAAAATGTGAATTTTGACAAAAGAATTTAGTGAAATACGAATATTTAATTGTGAGGAGGTTCAATTACCGCACGTGAATGCCGAAATCATTCCCTCGGGTGCTTCATCAAAGCTCAATTCAGATTCCCAATCAGTACCTAGCATTTGCGTAAAATTCCCGGCGCGTTGTTCCATTGCGATCTTCGAACGGTCAGGTGTGGTCTGCGGCTCGGCCCTCTATTACTACGAATTAATTAGCAAAGTCGACGTCATAAAACGAGACAGCGTTTAATTAATTCGAGTTGCCGGTGGTATGTGCCACAGCCCAGAAATTCTCTCAACCTCAAAATGATCCGGTCGCTTCGTCCTTCTCGAAGCGGGGATAAAGCTCCTGGGGACTCTCTCTCCTATATACTCACCCTGAAAGCACAGCACTGCTCGTGGCTCTGAGTGTGCCAGAAACGCAAAGTTGCTATCCTGTACGATGGCGACCGCAACCCCTTTGCAAGTCGTAAAGCCTGCGTAGAACGCACGGTTGTAAGTTGTGGTCTCTAAATTTCCGAACTCTCCAGCCGTGACTTAGAGCGGTTGGGGGGGGGGGGGGGGGGGGGGGGGGACTATTTGGGGATTTTCGGACAGGAAAGATAATCTACATTTCTCAATATTCATTTCAAAAATATTCTCGCCAAACGCGAAATTTTAAATCATAATTTATCCTTTTAAAATCGTCATTTACGTTTTTTAAAAAGTAAAAATTACCAGATACATCAGGTTAATTACGGAATAAGTATGATTATTCACTTGAGTGAGATCGTATATCATAATTTCAAAAACTAACTAAAATTCATAAAATTACAGGATTTTTCATTTTGAAATTTTTGAATTTCCTCTTTTAGAGCTCAAATTTTAGAGATATCAAAATTTTTGCCAAGTCCTTTTTTGTATATCGCAATGAGACCTACAGAACAGCTCCTGAGAAAAAAAACGCTATCCCTCTTAGATTTCAAGATACCGTCAAAAAACAAAATCACCCAACTAAAAAAAATACTTTCAATCACAACTGACTCCTCATCACCCCAAAAATGTCCAGCAAAATCGTTTCGATTTTCCCCGTCGCCCCCAGAACCGCCGAAATCATCAGTTGACGGGGCGCGGATCATCAAGCGTCCTCCATTTAATCCATAATAAAAACCCGACAATAATGGCGAAGCAATAAAAGTCCAGGCGACTGTAGAGCTCCAAAGTCTCGGAGTCGTATTCCCCCTCCCGCCCCGATAATATAATCCGATTATTATTATGAGTTTCGAGGGTAGGGCTTTTGCATTGGATGTTTCGAAGTTCAAGGATTTACAGTCCCTCGAATTTTACAACACCACCAGCCGATCAATACGAGCTTCAACTTTGCGCGAAGAACTTGATGTCTCATTGCGCCCGAAAGCTCGAAAACTTTTGCGCGTATTTGTGAATGGAATCATCATACCATGTGATTAAGTAATGTGGCTTACTGAGAGGCTTACGTTAGCGTTCACTTGCATGCCGTGAAACAAACTTAGAGACTGTGATCTGGTGTGTGCATAATCTCAGCATACAATTGTATCGCAATTCAGTGGGGGGGTTAGATAGCTGTGCAGTGTTGCGAGTTCAAGTTTCGAGTTTGCCCTGGGCACGTTCTCGCGTCGCGGTGATAAATTCACCTTTATCTCTAAATACGCGAACTGGGAATAATGGTAATATAATCCAGACTCCCAAGACGCCTTCACGATGCCAGTTCTTTCAAGCTCCAATAATGCAATTCACGTTATGGTGATGCTAATGAGGAAACCACCAATTATCATAGAATGGAGCTTCTGCTGGTATAAACTTCAAGACCAAAAATTATAGCGTCGTATTCCTCAAATGTTTCATGAAACAGAACAAAGTTTATCGCGTTGAATGGAAAAGAGAGGCGAAAGCTTTCACATAGTAATGTTATTTCTCGTGGGGAAATGGAAAAACATTATCATGGTTGAATTATTAATGCCCAGTACTGAGAGAAATACCGACGAAAATAAAGGTAGACTAATATGCTTACGAGCTGAATACACGTTGGAGATAAGCTTTTCTACGTTTGCGGATAAAACAATGGCTTTGAGCCCACTACACGCCATACATATTCATTCTAACGTTAAACTCATCATTACATTACCTCTCAATGTAATAATAGTTGCGCACCTAATTGGTAATTTTTTTTTCTGCTGCGTCACCCACTGCGACATTTGCATTATCATACCCTCAAAATGGCGAATGTCGAGATTAAATATATTATCAGTGGCTCTGTGATTTATACATGGCAAGCGGAAATACCGAAGGGAGGATAAATATGGCTACCAGTGTGAAACAAAATTTTTCTCGAGAGTATAGGATCGCGAAGCTCTAGGCTGAGGGTGGAAAGAGGGTAGATATGGGGCTGTCAGAATGAACCATCTGCGGACTGTCACCAGACTGAAATATGCGGCCGGGGTCTGGTATGAAAATTTTGGTAGGCTTGAGTTATTGGCGACAATGGAGAGCCCAGGGAGCATAAAAAAAATGTCGCAAGTTGCGTGATGAGTGGATTGTCATCATCCCTGAGTTGATGAGACATGCCAATCTGTTATTAATTTTCTATGAATTTTATTTAATTTTCCAGTCGTTCAGAATTTTCCCCCGCGCCAAACAACAAATCACAATTTTTGAGCTGGATATTTCAAACACAGCAGAAACATTTCAGTGTACTGTATTTAGGTAATAACATGGTGGAGTCTTAAATCATACGTGTTTTCGGTGTGACAGGGGGGGGGACGTGGAAAGGAGCTGAGAGAACGGGAAGAAGGCTATGGAGTGCATATATCATACGGTAGGCTTGGATCGTCTAAATACCCGTGCATCATCCACGGACTGTAGGAGTTGAGTTGCATTGTGTAGCTCACATTTTGCTGTACCAACTGCTGCCAACCTCAACTTGTTCAGGTCAATGGATTTATTATTTATTTATTTATTTAAAAAAAATCATTCCCTTTTTTTCTGCTCACTCAATCTACTTTTCCATTATTTCAACTGATGCCACTCTTTTCTTCATTCCTCATTATTATTTTTTTTTTTTTATTTCAGTCAGTCGCTATATATATGAATTAAATATTTACTGATATTGTTAATAAATTAATTATTGATTGAAGGTGTTATTCTGCAGCCGACGACATTGGATTCGTGAGAAAATTTCCTGAATATCTGAAAAGCTAGTCCCCCGAACCGATTCGAAATATTCGTTCAAGTGCTGGGGAAATAATTCGAGATAAAATTAAATGATATCCATAAAGATCAAAGTAGTTGAAAATTGTTGAGCACCATGGCATTTTTTTCTCTAATCTGAAAATACATGTGAACTATCAACTAAAAATAAACAAGATTGTTATAACCAAAGAGTCAAGTTAAGTGGGTATTTTGCGATTTTATTTGCACAATATTTACCTCACCGCGCACCACCCCTATTAGCGTGCTACTAATGATACATAAAGACTTGTGCACATATAATCCGATACAGTAGCAATTAGGCCCCGTTCACGCTATCGATGGCACATACAGATAAGAATTAACGATTAACAGGAATAAATTATAATTTCCAATCTGGCACAGTAAATAATGGAGTCCATTAATTCACTCAAGTATTCGTGAAGATTGGTTCTGTTTTCGAGTGCTAAATAATATGCCAAGAGAATGCCTTCAAGGCTCGCATTAGCCGACTCTTTGTCGAGCGTAAAATAGCGTGCTACGGTGCAGTATGCGTCGTGTATTCTCTTTTGTTATTGCTTCAACACTGAAAGATACAGCCTTTTGTGCGGCAAAATGGGACACACTATTTATGTCGGAACATACGTGAATAAAAAAATCCCCAAATGAAGAAGGATCTCCCACTCGATAGGGCTTGTACAGTTTGTTAATAGCGGCCCTTGTTATCGCGATATTTTGATACTCCTTCGGGCAGCTAATGCACGTGCCATCTTAAGTGGCACTGCATAAAGAGACATTCTAAGAGTCTTCGAAAATTGCGAGTACACTTTCACGTGATTATACGAGTGGTCAAGATACCCAGCCCTTCTGGAATAAAAAACGTTCTGAAACGTGTGGACTAGACCGAGAATTTTTTTACTAAACATTACCGGTCCGCTTGGCAATCGTCAAACATTTTTGACCTGCGGGAAAAATCGCACGACCGCATAGTAACATTTAATATCTTTAAGAAAAATTAAACACTCGTCCAGACAATTTCTAGTGAGGGGTAAACAAATTTTACTGGAGCGGCATTTCTGTTGTCAAGAAAAAATTTTAACAGAAATATTCAATTACAAACGGTTTTTAAAATCAATAGAATTTTTTTCTACCAAAGACATTTCACAGAAATATCTTATAAACAAATTCTTCGACTATGGCTTTTCACTTCTGTTGTTTAATTTTTCTTACACAAATTTCCTGAAGCAAAATTCTTTTGATAATTTTTTTAAAGCGTCTTCCGAAAATTCTGGAGAAGTGAATCGGAAATTGGCAAAAGACGCGTGTTCATTTGATCTGTTTGAACAAATAATGAAACCTGCGAATGCAATAAAAATCGAGAAGCGACAGTAATTAATGAATTACAAATGTGCAAGGAGTGGGTCCTCGTATGAACGCACAATTGCAAATATTTGATTAATTTCGACAAACTAATGATGACACCGATCAATAGAAATTTTGACAATGCTGTGTCATGAAACCGTCGAAGTACTTTGATAATGCCCCGAGGCTGACGGCAACACAATGAACCTGGAACAATACTAATCGCATCAAGCCGTTCAGCGTAACACACGAGGAGTACGTATGGATCTGAAGCATTCGTTTCTAGTTCAATCCAATTCGAAAATGTATTACATTCAATCTACAACGTTAACGGTCTAGCTCCGGTCGCATTCAATACTCCCTGGTACATCTAGAGATTGCCTCATCGAAATTTCAAAGAATATTCCCTCATTACCGAATTACGAAAAGCCGCATTGAAAATCATCCCTTCGACATCACCCCAAAATAATTTACATCAGTAACAACACTTCATATTTGCAACAATATTTTATTCGACACTCACTTAGTACGTATTTCACTGTGGAGCATAATTTAAATAACATCTTAAATAAATTGCACTCACTGAATAAATTCATCACGCCTCATCGACAGTGAAATTAATCAAGAGTCAACAACGCGGAAAGAGGGTCTGGATCTTTCACGGGCCACGGGTTTTTGTATTGTAGGATCGAACGGGTGTGATTGAGGGCGCAAACAGAAATTGAAAAGTCAGTTCGACGAATAGAAAGAGAGCATAATTTGCCAAGGTTTTTGCTCGGAATATTTTCACGGTAAGGCGAAAAAATAGCGTAGTCACCTCAATATCACGCGAATGCGGTGCCCAAAGCGTTCGAGGATTCCTTGCAATGATTTTGGCTATGTGTGTGCAGATTAATATGATCATGCATTGTGGCACGCCAGAGAGTTTATCCAATGGTGTACATGGTATACATATATCGCGGATGGAAAGGAAGAGGGTTGGTGGACGCCCACTTGGTGGAGATATGCATCGGGAAGGACCCGCGGGCTCCCGCGCCTACCGTTGGCCTCTGTATCTTATCCTGCGATATATGTACATGTGTATATGCGCCCCGGTAATTGCAGATTTGATCTTTCAGGTTCTCTCCACGTCAAGGATGGGCAATCGAGCGTTTCAAAACTGGGTTAGCCGCTGGCCAGGCTCTATGCCCCTCAATCGCTGTGCCCTTTTCACTAAACCGAAAATTTATTCCACTCAAATCCTTCATTTCTCTACGGAATATCTACAGGATTCCATCAAAATAAAAATCGCCAAACGAATATTGGGGAATTGTTTATGTAAACAGTCCCTGGCTCTTCGGCGAATCATTAAATCATCCTAAACAATTGTTTGTTTAAAATGTATCCGGGAATTAATTACAATAGGTACATATTGATTAATGAGTTTAGCCATTAATTTTTCATTTGTCTATTTTTAATTCTTTGATTTAATTTTTTTTCAATTGCCTATGGGAAAATTTGTGCTGAAAATTCTCGATCACCTCCACGAACTTGCGATTTTGCGAGCCGATTCGCTAATGAATCGTCATCCTTAATGAGTAATACAATCGCCAGGAACTAAGAAGCATTCGCACTGGAGATCCCCTCCTCGTCCAGCCGGAGATCAGCCCCCAGGATACCTATCTGCGCAAATTCTAATTATTTCAAGGTCAAAGACGATCGACCGCGGTGATCTCCATGCATATACAGCGCTTGGGAATTAATTACCCGATAAATCATTGGCATTGAGTTATTGGCCTTATTAATATCAATTAATTCCCGGGTGTATTGTCAGCGGGAATCAGATTATCGTATTTGAAGTTCTCGGCAACGGTATCTGCGCAACGAGGTACACTGAAAATTTAATGATGCGCATTCACGGAATTGAAGGTCATTATGAGAGCCATTTAATTAGGATAATTTACTTGTACACAAGTCATAGGCTTGTACGCATATTGTACCCACTAACCGTTACCTCTTAAGATTTGAGGCCGCCCCAGCGGCTGAATTCCAAACGCTGTTTTCGATATAAATCTCGAGGACTTACTTCCTCCGGGCGACCATTCAGCGTACCGAAAGAACAAAAATATTAGAAAACAATCTTGGGTGTAACGTGAATGCCCTCGGTTTATCGATGGTGGGTTATTGTGTTTCGAGTGGATGCGCGAGGCAGGGTCTAGGAGGGCTCCAATTATATTCAACCTCCTGACTAATGCAAAATGATGCTTGAACATCCTTCGCGCTCTTGTACTCTCCCTCCTCTGCATTTAAACTTTTTTTTTATTCTCGTCTCGAGCCATTTATCCCATTTAACAATGTAGAAACTTTATTCGTTGAATAACAATGGATTTCAAAATTCTTTCATCCTCTTACATTTCTTTTTGTGACATTTTTTTCTCAACGGGCCGGCCTGGAAAATTATTGCCTTTATTATCCCGTCACTGGTCGCGCCAACTTGCCAGCAATGCTTACGCGCGCGATGAGAGAAACTCTCACAGCTACGCGCGCATTCGTTGAAACGATATTTGATCGTACTTACGTCTTAAATTTGGAACTAATTATATTTATATATTATTTACATTATGTATACAACAATTGCGAACAGATTTCCGC
>JAPYZN010002145.1:0-12919 GCA_030522865.1 Psyttalia lounsburyi
AAAAGAAGATGAAAATTCGGCGGAAAATTTCAACATCAAAGAATAACGTCTGTGGACGCTGAACGTACGTCAGAAAACCCATGAAAATTTCGACTCGGGATAATAATAATGAGAGTTCTGTTGATATTCGTTGTACGATAACTTTTTTGTGAAATATTGTCCTGTGATGTTGTTTGTTACGATATTTTGTCTAATTTGTAATATTTGTAATATTTGTATTGTAATATTTTGTAATATTATTGCTTGTGATATTTTATCTTGCGATATTTTGTCTCAATAATATTTTTCGGTCTTATTTGGTCAGGTGATAGTATGTATTTATAATATTTAAGGGTGTAACCAAATTACAATTTTCCTACTTAGATCCAGCTGATGAAACACTTGAATCAAAAAAGTTATTTTATACTGCCAGATTTCCTTCCACCTGTCCTCTACCATCATTGTTTCTATAAATTAACAACTCATGTGGTTGATACAACTCTACATTATCCCGTATGTATGTTGAACAGGTGGTCATGCAATATGACAGATGGTCACTGGTTGGGAAGAAAAATTTCAATCCGCCATGATTACAAAGCCTGTAACACGATAGTAGAATATTGTTGAGATCCTGAAGCAACTCAAAGTGTCTCGGATTTCACCGTTGATGCATGATTGCTGTACCACGAATAAAACCTGAGGATACTATGCTCGGAGGAAACCGGAGAAAATGACAAGAAACTGTTATTCATTTCCCACCCAATATCAGCTTCACCATATGGAAGTGAAATTCATAAAATAAATTTGAAAATGGGGAATCACGGATGGTCTCTTCGATAAGAATCCCAACAACTCTCACCGGCTTAATTAATCCATCTTGTTTAATTTGATCCATCGGCATAACAAAGTCCCAATCTGGTTAATCCTCCTGATGATCATTCGATACAAATCCAAGTGCACGTATTTGCTATGGTTTTTTTTGTTACATCGATGGAAATCATAAAAGAAAAACAGAAGTTGAGACTGCGGTTTGCAGCGAAAATTTTCTCCCTGGATTTGTAGAGCGTGGCAAAGTGCGTTGTTTTATCCATGGTCAGAGTGCCGGTGAGCCGATCTCGTCAGCCAGTTATTTAGACATAATGGAGTACTATCAAGCCGCCATATCGCAATGGAGACTCCGCTGTATACACATTGCAAACATCGTGATATAAATTTCGCGTGTTGAAAACTTTCTATCTTCCTCATTTCCCAAAAAAAACACATGAGATTAATTTAGTAATGGGATTAAGACTTTCCCTGCCATGATATGTATGTTTCGCCATATGGACCAAATGACATCAAATTAGGATGTTATGAAATAACAATTAATTTTTTGCAATATATGAATTTTGCTGGATACTTTAATTACAAATTCATAAGAGAATTTGAATGATTAAAACTTCACAATGTTAAAGGGTACAATGACAACTGTGATTGTCAGATCTAGACGAAAATTAATTTACGAAATATTAAATTACGACTTTTACAAGTTAAAAATAGAATCAATTTTTTTTTCACATTTGCGAAACCTTTTGAGTCATTCGGCTGCATCATTTCACTTCGGATTGAACGAGGCAAACTGTCTTGTACGTATTTAACAAAACATATCTCCGACTTTCTACTCATGTAATTAATGTTAGAAAACGACAAAAATTGGATGACCTGCACCAAAAGCCGGAAGTAAGTCAAGCCTGTAAGAAAAATGTCTTCGAAAATAAATGTGAATTAAACTTTCGTCCAAATTGTGTGATCTCCGTCACATGTCACATGTTTCCTATAACCATCAGACATCCTTTCTTAATCATAATAACACAGAATCTTGATATCCCAATATAACGGGTCTTCTCCGCCAAAAACACACGTTTAAGTCTCGGTTAATGGAGCCGAGACATTGCCGCTAAAATATTCGTCTTACAGAGAGGGAAGAAAGGATCCAGCAATAATTTGATATATTGATTTCCACGAAAATGAGAGTGCAGATGGCCCTGAGTGCGAAATAAAATTATCCCGGAAGCTTTGAGAAGGCGAAACCAACAATTTTGCCAGTCAAATGATTTTTGACACGATTTTTTTTATATCTGACCAGAATTTAACGATTTCCGTATTGGAATTTCAGGCATTTGGTTGTCTGAAAGAAGTTTGATGGGCAGAATTATTCATTTTCTCAGTAAACATAGCAAATGTGAAACGTATTTATGAAAATATACCGTCAACTTTCCACTGATGTAATTAATATTAGAAAACCATGAACATTGAACAACCGCAAACGTCGGAAGTCAGTCAGACGTTTAGGTAAAATGTCTGTGAAAACGAACGTGAATTACGCTTTCGTCGAAATTATGTTATTTCCATCACAAATCACGTGGCCTACAACCAGATACCAGATCCCCTATCCTCTTAATCATAACGACAAAATTATGTTCTACCACGTGCTTTCTTGTCGCTATGACAAAAATGCACGTGGAACTCTTGCACGTGCTATTTCCGTTTGGATTTCGAAATTAAGTACCTTTTATTTGATTGGTGGAAGTTACATTTTCGATGGTGCTGAATTCGAAACGCAAGTCAGTTTTCCCAAGTATTCATCCATAACAATTGCATTGCTTTGGCGATAGTATCACAGAAACGATTGCAGAAGAGAGAAAATTTCGAACCAAAAGGAAAAAAGGAAAGGAAAGGATGACAGGAAAAATATTTCATTGACACTGGTTCAAAGAAATGCGGATGGAACGGGCGGCCAACACCAAATTTCTTAGAGTATGGAGGAAATGGTTTTCCGAATTACACTTTCACTCAATGCGTCCTATTCCTATCCCACGCCACATCCCTTAAAACCAGGCGCTCTATCCTCTCTCAATCGCAACGACAGGCTCGAGATACCCAGAGTCTTGATCCACCCCTCAAGTCGGGCTTCCTAATCCGGTTAAAAGATGCCAGTTGCAGCTCTGAGGCTGCCTTCTGGCGTTGTACAGCTCGATTCAATCATTCGTGTGGCCTGAGTCGTTACGAGGGCGTTCAACCTATCCCAAGAGTTTGAACTTCTCTTCCTTTCTTCACTGCCCTTTTTTGCGCCCTTCTTTTTGATCTTTCATAATATCTCACTTCAACAAAAACCCCGAAACTTGAGAAATTCAGACAGATGTGCAGCAGATGGATTACTTCAAAACCCAACAACTTCTGCGAATCCTTGTCTTTCAGGAAATATAAAATGCAATTACCGTAATGTGATTCTGAATAGTAATGCTCAAGTCCAGTTATACGAAATGAATAACAAAAAAAAACTTGATAATTATTAGATTCAACGTGGCATGAAAAGTGTTTGTGTTACGTCGTACGGTAAATGTTAAATATATCATCATCCTTTTCTTAATGTTCAGGAAATTCTTCGCTAGCCAGCGGCTCAATTCCTCGTGTCCACTGATATTATGTCCTCCGGCATCAATTTGATGAAGGTTGAAGCAGACTATTTTAGGCGACTGGAAACGCCCCGAGCTATCATGACGAAATTTCAGGATTTCGGCCAATTTCCAGGAAATTAAACTCAGCTGCGAAGTTGAAGTTAACTCTTCAATCAGTTTATGAATATATTAAATGTTTTTTGCAGCTTATTTTCTTCCAATTCTTTGGAAGTAGAAATTTCTCAACTCAGTTGCTCACGGAATATTTTCTCATTTTTGCTTAATTTGAACTAAATAATTTGAACTAACGGAGTTGGTCAATTTTTTTTTATATAAACTCTCGTATAGAGTAAGCTGAGACCTGCAAAAAATGTTATAGAAATTTTGATATCCCTCTCAACTTCTGCTATATTCCTGGAAAACTCGGAAAAGAATCAAGTCAACTTGGAGGAGAATTAAAATGTTAGAAGAAATACTCGTAGAAAATTTCGTAGCCCGACGCGTCACGGAAAGTTGCAAAAAAAAACTAATGCCTGCTACGATCACGGGGCCGAAAAAAGAAAGCTTCTCTGCAAAAACAGTAGTTGCAAAATAATTAATATCTAGGTAATTAATCCTTGGTCTTAAAAATAGTATTCACCTTCTTCCTCACTATTCTCCCCCATAACTAACGATGCTTGGGCACGCTCTCGGAAGCACCAGGAATTCATAGCCCCGAGCTTCCTGGTGCGACTGTACATACCAACCAATAACTCGCAGCGTCCCACACCCTTGTCGATCCACGGTGTAAACTCCGTCGTGTTCAGCAATATAGTCTATCGAGCCCATATCCATACATAAAGCTAATCACGTGTGGCACGCGCTGGAGAACGTGCCCTTCAGCTACATCTTTTTTCCTCATTCAGGATCGTTGACATCATAATTTGGCGTCCTCAATTCTCACAAAACTCGACGACACTAAATATTTTTCGGGCGGCAGATATCAATTTTTTCAATGAGGCCCAACAAACCAGACGATGATTGCATTCTTTGTAGATCAGCATAGTTACATAGCGAAAATATTTTTTCTAGAAGAATGTCGTTATTTGTATAAAAAAAACACAAGACTCAAAAATTCACAAAAAAAAATATATTGAAAAAAGAATGATCCTCGAACAAAATCTAGAGAGAAAGATTGTTCTCGTCGTTCGAAATATTAATTACTTATCAATTTTTGAATCGTCAGTCTTTTGTCACTAGAGATAACGTATTTCTCACGATTGTTTTTGTTTCAGGGGAGGAAATATTCAATAAAAATTACGTATCTTTTCCGTCATTCCAAAGCGAAATGAGACGAGAGTAAATTTTAAGTAACTGTCACGTACTGTTTACCTAAAAGCATGGAACTTTTCCAATGTTTACCCGAGTCACTTGAAAAAATACGATAACGTCACTTCAATTTTTCAGTTCGATTCCGTAATCAGCGAAGAATTGTGAGTTCCTTAATTTTTCACAAATAATTTTTCTCCATGTCTCAGTACCCGTTTGTCAAAAAATACTTTACAGACCTTACAACGAAAATAACGATATTATAAATTCAATCCATCATATATGACCGGAAAGCCTCGGAATCGCCACTTCCAGCAGACACAAAAGCCGAAACAAATGGGGTTGGTAGAACCTGGCGAACCGTTGCCGCACATCCGTTTCCGGAGGATGTGTAATCGTCATTTTCTTTTACCCATTAGGTACACAGCAATATGATCCGGTTTGTCTACCAGGTTGTTAAAAGTCCGCAGAACAACTCGACTGAATGATTTCATCCGAAAATAGAATGTCAGGAATGATTGAAATTGGATCCACAACGAGAATTTAACCGACCGATTTAATAGCTGGATCAATTGAAGATTTTTTTTCTAAAAAATAAAAACTTTTCTCCACTGGGTAATGCAATGCTAACATCACAATTTTTTTATTACATTTATTCCATCTAACTTTACAAACTCAGCGTAATCTGATGGTCTTGGTGACTGGGGTTCTGGGTTACGATGCGAAATCGTGGCGAGACGAGAACCAGTTCTTTACAGGCTGTATCATAAACTCTGATACATTTTCATTCTTTTTATATCGCATTGACAAACTGGAAGCATTGCCCAAGATCATTTGGAAAATTGATGCAACTGGGATACCGGAGGGATTAAATGGAGGCATTAGATCAATGCCAATCCATCACCTCAATACAGTGGGCGAGCAAGAATTTCACGACAAACAACGGACTGATTAATTGCCAAGTTTTCCCTACGAATGCAGAAGAGGAACAGAGAAAGAACGAATGTCTGGGTGCTCAACGACGCTAAGCACGTGACCCCAAAATTCCCTCTAAACCTCAATCAGCTGAGGCCTCTCAAGATTTACCCGCTTTGTCATTAGCCGAGTGATACTTCTTCTAATACCAGTCCCGCTAATTGTCTCCCGGATTGTTCCCAATAATCATTACAGGTATCAACGAACTCAGACGAGTCGCGCGGAAGCGGGACACATGCGTAGGAGAGCGGGCTGTTGAGGTCTGCTCCGTGTTCCAGGTAGTAAACCCAGAAAACCGAAAGAGACGGTCTAGTTAGTCAGGTCGTATTCATTAATTTTATAAGAAATTTAAAGTGGATCGTAGTTTGTTTTGAATTGCGATAGTGCAGGTGGCTTAAGACAAATAATTACTTTTTACAGGAACAACTTAATATGAGAAAGTCTGCTCTTTTCAATTTTCAAAGCAGTACAATTTCCCGATAAAAAATCTGGCCATGCAATGTTATAATTTTTTTTATCTTTTATAAATCCCCCCTCAAATCGTAGAATCCTCAGATTAAAAACAATATATTCATCGTCGCTGACGATCAAGACGATCTTGTGTAAAAAGTTATTACTGAGTTCTGACCAATTACTCTTTCCAATGATTCCTGCAGGGATGCCATCTCTTTATTCGGATGAAATTGAAGAATGTGAAAACAAAAGAAATTCTATTTAAAGACTCGAAACCAGATTGATGATAATTGTATTGGAGGCACACAAACGACATTAGGTAAACTCGATTATCCAAATTGGGTGCGTTGGAGATTTACTTGGCTTTGACTCGTACTGTCATTTATGGTAATAGTGTTTGACTCTAAAGAAGTCAATGCACGAAGGCACTCGGCTTGAATTGGATATAAACACTAACGATCAGAAAGTGGAGAGTCAGAGATGGCTGAGAGAGAGAATGGTCGATCGACGGGCTTTATTAGGAGGTGCGGGATTACTCCACGGAGGAGTACCACAGTAGCACATCTACTTGGTGAATTCGTTTTAGCATACGGTCAGCGGCATGTGCATGCAAACAAGCGCAATTCCATTGGATTTTGCCTTGTGGAGGTCGTCTAGTTGCAGAACTCGTTCCTACCTTGGCCGATTTGCCAGTGACTCCAAACTGACTTCCAGACGTAGATCTTGAGGGAGGAGGAGAGAGAGAGAGAGAGAGAGAGAGAGAGAGAGAGAGAGAGAGAGGGTTGCACCAAAAAAAATCTTATGTTGAATCTTCTCTATCTAGGTTAGTTTGACAAGCTCATTTGATTAACCTCGTCGATAAAACCCTACGAAAAATATTGAATCATCTGTACCTGAATATCAGAATCTTCTCGACGATTGTCTAAATGAATACTTCGAGTTCGTAAGAGCGATCAACAATGATGAAAGCAAGAAGTAGAAATCATGTCTTACCTGCAACAGAAAAAACAACACAAAAATCAGTAATTTAATAATCAAGCAATGAAAGATTGCAGTTATTCAAAATTGCCAGGTCATTTCCGCGTTATAAAATCATATAGCAAACGGAAAATAATTCGACAATGCAGTGTTTGTTTCCGAGCCAGTAATATAATAAACCAGACAGATAATCTCCGTCTCTGGTGGATCGTAATTTACGTTTGCAGTAAAATCACAAAGTGGATAGAACCAAGGGTGGTTGGATTATCTACATAAAGAGGGTGTGGGATGAAAATTGACACGTTTTCTCCTCCACCCACCCAAGAGAGGAGGGGGGAGATGGCGAGGTAGTGAAGCCAAAGAAGAGCCTCAGGTTATGTCTCGCCAGCCTAGTAAGCCAACTCATAATACTGGTAAATCATCAGAGCTTGTGTGGGTGTTTGGCTTTACAAGTCCCGGAAAAAAGAACATCAATTTCCCGATGTTTTTCTATCACACTAACACTATACACCTGGGGATCTAACAAACCGAGGAATGCATCAATGGATCATGCGGTCCTCGGTTTATACCACAAGAGTTATTTCCTAAATCCCACTCACTTGTGGCTTCATTTTTACGTATATTCTTTAATCTTGTTTCGTGATTGGTAGTAACTATTCACTATTGGAAATTGTATTCTTTTGACATAGATCAGGGGAAGAGTGGCCCGACATGTGTGCAGCTTGTGGCTAAATAATAAAGTATCGAAGTTTTCGCTGAATGACGGGTAACAACATGTTTCTTGAGATAATTATGACTTTGGAATACGCCGAAGTGATTGTTCCACTCACCTTCTCATTGCACATGTAATACAACGAAGGTAAGTAAAACGTTTTACATAAAAAAAGTATCGACCAGGATTCGAAGCAAGATCTTTCCCTGAAGTTTTCGTAGATAATGTAAGTTGAGAAATTATGTAATTTATCGAAATTAATCTAATTGCTCACCGTTGAAAATTCAGGTATTCAAGAGCTAAAGAAAAATGTTGAGCATGAAGAAGAAAAGCAGTAAATACGATTGGAAGTCTCACAAGACTTTTCCCCGAAATTGCAGAAATTTTTCCATCATTTCCCATTGAAAATCAGAAAAGATTGATTAGAAGAGAAAAAATTGAAAACTCAGTAGTAGTCAATATTTCTTATTCGATAATATTTTTTTTCTGTGTGCACTTTGCAGTAAAAAAGTCGACAACACAAATAGACACAAAATCAACACAAAAACAATCAGCCCTCACTTGCATTTAAACACATTGTTATGCACAAGCTTTAATTAAGTAACATAATTGATAGCAAGGCTGCGCCGTTGAAAATCGAGTTCCTGAAGGCTGAAGTATCCAATACAATAGTCAGAAATTTATGCAGATTGCCGGTAAATAATAAACTATCGGAGTTTCCGCTACAGGATGGACATCATAGCCAACATCTTCCTTCATTACTTGTTCATGACTAGACGTTATGCACCCAATATTGATAAAGATGATTATAGCTCTTGAGTGAATATACCAACTGATTGTTTCATTCATCTTCTCCTTCCACATGTAACATAATGAACATGAGTAAACTATTTGCCATGGGAAAAGAAAAGAATCAAGTGCAAGTGATTTTATCTCTGGTTGTTTGTTTGAACCAACGCCAAAAAATGATTTCTGCCAATTGAATGAACTTGCCACAAGAAAATGCATTTAAACATCTTCATCTAAACTAGGGGAGGTTGGAGCAAAATGGAACATCTTCAATTGACCATCGCTCGAGATCGGTCGAGTGAAATTAAATGACTCTTCTTTCATATTGAAGCTGACAACCCGAGTTTCAATATGAAATGCAAATTATTCAATTTCACTCCACCCATCCCAAATTATTGTCAATTGAGGACGTTCCATTTTGCCCCACTCCTCCCTACAGATAATAGATTTTCTTATAGTCAATACATTGCCATGAAAAAATGATTTGTTTTCTCAGCGCAGCCCTATTAAATTGCGCCGCATTTACAATCAACAAACATTCCTGTGCGCAAGCTTCAATCTTGGAATGTGACTGATAGCAATTGTTCGCCATTGGGAACGGAGTTACCGAAGTGTGAAGCATCCATACAATGCTCGAAAATTTATGAAGATTAGGGGTAAATAAACTAACGAAGTTTCGGTAAATGTCTAGTATAGATTCACCTAGACGGCTCCAATTTTCATTCTCCGCCCTTCATTTGTGAAGGATAACCATGTTGGGTGCTCGTGTGATTGGCAGCCCTCGGCTTCGCCTCGAGCCGCCAACTTCACACACGTTACCACCCCGTCGCACTTGTATCGAAATATACTATTTCGTGTTTCGCAATTGAACCGTATCGAGAAAAAAAATTTAATTCATCCGCACTACAACAGTCTGTTGCTCACTCCTTGCGAAACTGAGCCACAAAACAACAAAATCCAGGTGATCATGCGCATATTGCTCAATGGGAGTACCTCTGACATCTTTTGTTTTGATATTTTTCATTCTTCAGAACCACAACAAACCCACACAAATCATTTCAATCAAAAGCGGCTCTCAGATTTAAGCTTGGGGCATAGAAACACAACATTTTTACCAAATTTCATTAAATTTAGCAAGGTACCCCTATACTCGACATTTACTCAAGTTTCCACCCTAATATGTATATCATTACCAACATCTCCCACCACTGGCTATTTCCGACTCGACCTCATGTACCCAACATTGATGACGATGATTATAAGTTTGGAATGAATATCCAAAACGATTGTTCCACTCGTGCTCTCGTTTCACACACCATACTAAACCTAAGTAGAACGTTTTACTTTTTCACGTATCAGCCCTCATTTACAACTAACAGTACCAACGACACACGACTCGATTCACCAAAGGAAAACGAAACATGGATCATGGTAATGATACCAGTCGTGCACAGCAGGGGTCACAAAGACTGACCGTTATTTTTTTTATGAATAATATATAAAGGATTTTCAGCAAATGACGTTTACATGCATCAGGGTAATACCCACTTCAGGTTGTAATGCTTCGGTACTTGAGATTTCTTAACAACGAATTAAACCTCATAGTGAGTAATTGAATATAATTTAAAGACTCTTGATTCATGGTAATTTGCATTATTGAAGTTGACCATCAGTGAGGGGAAGAAGGAGGTTGAGTTTATTGGTCCTTTATGGACAATGGGTTTATGAGTTTAGTTGGTGTAAGACTTGTTTTGGGGAGCGCGGCAAGAGGGGAGGGTAAAGTAAGAGAGGAATGGAGATAGTTTGGACAGGGATTTTTTATTTGGTACTCGGTCACGCGAGAAGAATGGTAATGCATTAAGAAAAGGATGGGGGAATTGTAGTGAGGGGGAGGTGGTCGAGGAACAGTAAACATCCGGCTTCGTGGAAGTAAAAACAATCAGAGGGGGATTTCTTTTGTTCGACAAAGGAAACTAAGTAATTCTGCTATGGATGCATTCTGTAATGTTGCATCTGGCAATTTCGAAATGTTTCTCTTATTTTTCTTGCAATTATTCGATAATCACTGGACTGACCTTGAGCAATTGCATAGCAGAATGGGCGGAGTTTAATTGTTATTGGCAATGCGGTAGATATAAATGGTTCCAGTAATGCGTATTAATGCACGTATATCGCTTTTGGTGGTGTCTGAAAGAGGTGGGCCGCACCTTTCTCATTGCCCTGTCGTATAAATCAAGTTGTCACAAGGGCGGGTATCTTACACGCGCCCATTGGTACATTTTAATGGTGACCCTACAGGCAATGACTGACCTTTCCTTGGTTAACAATTCGCATTTAGCTAAAGTTGGGGCGTTTTATAGGAATCACTGGTGAGAGCTATTTGTCGAGGCTGCGATTTTAATGTTGATGGATGTGGATAATTAACGGGTTATTTGGTTCGTGGAGATTGGGTACAATAGAAATGGAAATAGTAGGAGTGATGTATTGGCACTGTGATCATCTACAAATTCTAATAGCTTCATTTAGAAATAAACATTGGCCTTTTCTTGGCACTTCCCTTTACAAGAAATACGAAAATGACAATCATAATTTTGATAGTATTTATACGTAAATAAATTTTGAATAGAATCTAAAATTAATATAGTTAAATTATAATATTTTATTTTTCAATTTCAATTTTATTTGTAGTTAATTTTACGGGAAGCAGAGTAAAATTAATTGAAAAAAATTCATTTTGAAAAATAAAATTTTTCAAATTCAATGGTCTATCCAATTAAAAATCAGTCAAAAATGCCAGAGGCAATTATGTTGCATTTATTTAAACAAAAAATATTTTTTTTCTATTTTTTTTCTGTAAGGTTGTTTCTTTTTGGTCTTAATCTGAAATTTTTTTCAACTTCAATGGCAAGCATGAGTTCATTATTCAAGCGCACTCTTGCCTCATTTAGCTCGCTCTCAGTCATTCTTATACAGGCTCGGTCATACGTGATCTCCTCAAGTATTTAAAATGTTTCTTTGGAGTATGAAGAGCGACTCAAGCGCGATGTAAGCCAGTGTGTCACACAGTCCGCGGAAATTAACCTGAGAGATTGGCCACTCGGGTATTTACTTGTTCAAAGGGACTCATTCTCACTGGAGAATAATAAAAGAGACCTCTTGAGGTTCCTTCGGGTCAACGAACGTGTATTGAGACCTAGCAAAAAAAAATTTAATCTAGTTTGGTTCCGGGTTTGTGGGATAAATTATTTAAAAAAAGGGACGGCAAAACACTGAGTCCACGAGTCTGATTTCTCGGCCTTGGATGACTGGTTCGGCAAAAATTGAATGGGTGAAATCGTTTGTATGTCTTTATCTGTATAAAAAGATGTTGAGCTGATTAATCCGAGTCAATAAATTCAGAATATGGCAGTCACGAAGCATTCATTAAACGTTTTACTTATAAGAAAATTATGATTAATTATTATTATGAATTTTTATTTTATGGTCGCCATCGATAGACCTCACTTGGTGAAGATCGCATTAGGCTGGACGGAAAATTTCCCCATCCTTTTTTGATCAAAATGAATTAGATCGTAATCGATATAGTCCTGGATTTAGTCAAGATCCTATTAGCCCGAGAGTAAAATATTATGACGTTTTTCAGTTTTTCGAAGATTCTACTCTGGCATTCGTAACTATCGGGAATAAGTTAATCGTGCGGTCCTGACGGGCCAATAAAAAAAAAGAATAACCCAAATGTAGTGGGTTACATGTCCACAAAATCAGTCGTATTTTTTCTATGTCTTTTTGAGTGCGTTAACTCTTAGCCCCAGAGGTTAAATTTGGGATGTTCAGAACCAAAAAATGGAAAGTCATTGGAAAAAAAGAGCATTCTTAACTTCACAATGTGATTTCCATTTGGTGTTAAGGGAATTGTGTATTTTAATCTTTCACCACACTGTGACGAAGGGGACACTCCGCGTGCCTCAAACTTCACTTTTCGGCAGATGGTGTTGAAAAATTTTCTTTGTAACACATACAAAAAATGATTTTTTGCAATACCTGCCCAAAAAGTTCACATTTCGGTACCGTTTTTCGTGCGTAAAGTGGGATTTTTCCGCACAGTGTGCGTAAAAGTCAGAGATCGTGCGCAAAGTAAAACTCGTGCGTAAAGCTTCGCTTTACGCACTTGAATTTCACTTTACGCACGATCTTGACTTTTCCGCACTCCGCACACAAAAAAACCGCTTTGCCCTCAAACCTCCCCTCAAAGCGAATTTTGGCAGGTATTGCAAAAAATTAGGTGTGC
>JAPYZN010002146.1:0-12919 GCA_030522865.1 Psyttalia lounsburyi
CATATGGTATTGAAATGCAAAATGGAACGCTTTGTTTTTACGTCGAAATAAATTTTTTAATCTTGTCATCACTAGTATCTTACATTTATCAATAACTTCGAATTTCTTCTTATATTCTAATGCTAGTATTCATTTGTTTATTCAAAATAATATTCACATTAAGATTTTCAGACATTCTCAAAATTTTCGATTTTATGACCTTCGTTTGAAGTACAACATTTCCCTGAGAACATATGAGTGCTCAGTAATAATAACTTTTACCATTATCGACGTATGGGATGTCAAAGTTTCTTAAATTTATTTAATAGGTACGAAATCGTGACAGTCGATGAACATTTTTGTATTTTCGGCCTCTAGGGATTTTGGGTTTTCTTAGTTGCGCCACTTGAACATGTATTCGGGAAGCGCAGCCTCAACCCGCCAAATCATACGTGCGCGTACTCTCCGAACCGCCATCTGGGTGGTTTTGAAATGAACCCGGGAATCTAGCATGTATATTTTGATAGGATCCTTTGTTCCATGCAAATTTGATTTTTTCCGTCGTTACGCCCATTAATCGTGTGTTCAAAAACCTCACGATAAAAGAATTTCCACTGCCCCCCTCCCCCCCGAATCCGCCATTATCCATTTTTTCTTGGCACATGGTTGTAGTAGATCCGTTTTTCTTGTTCAAATTCGCAAATCATATTCATCAAAATGCGCTAATTTTTACCGGAATGAATAAATAGTCATCCACGAGACAGATAAAATAAAGAACACAAATGAAATTCAATAGTGACGAAGTAGTTGAGGCTCTATTACATTGTGCAAAAAGACGTTCTGAGTTGAGCGATGGCCCCACCGTTAAAGGAGTTTTTGGTCCTATTTGCCATTATCTTGAAATTCACACGCACGCTAGAAAAAAATTGCGAACAAACTTATTTTTTGCTTCGCAAAAAAATGATCCAGGTTTCCAGACAAGAGTAATGCAAGGACTGAAGCAGAAAGAACAGAAAACTTTGAAGACGAGTACCAAAATGGCTGATTGTGATTCAGATGAGGGATTTTCAACCAGTGAAGTAAGTAATATTTCTGAGTCAGAATTCGGTAGTGGGTCTAACAAGAAAACGATTCGAAGAAAATTCAAACGGCGCAATTATCAGTCCGTCGGTTCCGTTACTCTGAGTAATGAAAATATTCTCTTCGGTGGTAAACTGTTCTTCGAGAGAATCCACGGTATTTTGAGGATGCAATTACCAGACGCTTTAAAAATCACATGCATTCTACAATTTAATGGGCACAAAGAACAGAAAACTAAGAAGTTTTCTGATTGTGCATCATGTAAACAACCAAGTGGCTCAAAACATTTTAAATTCAGTGGTGAGATGCAAAGGTTTAATACTCAGATTGATGTTTATGCCACACCTGAACAATGTGAACATCATGAACCAATCGTGTATCAATTACGAGGGGAAGACCGAAAGAAACTCAAAAATGAATTAAAATTTTTAAAACCTCGCACGATTCATGAGGAACTTGTTAACAAAATGGATAAACCGCTGGCTGAAAAGGGAAATTATAAGTTCACTCATTCTCTCAGCGTTTTACAGAAAGCTAAATCTGAGAAACTGTGTGAATCTGACTGTCATCCAAATGATGTAACTGACGTTGTGTTGAGCATTGCTAAGGTGCGTGGCAATCACCCTTACATACGACAATTTGTTGCACCCTTTAAGATCTATCTGAGATGTCAAGAACAAATCACTTTCTTGAAACGCAAGCCGGGTTTGACTTTGAACTGGGACGCAACTGGTAATGTAGTCAGAAAGCCAGATACTTATTCAAAGAGAATTTATTATTACTCTGGCATCGTAAATATTGGTCAGAAACTTTTTCCTCTCCTTGAATATATCACCAATGACCACACGGCTCCTTCAATTAGAGAATTTTGCAAATTCATGAAGAATTACTGGGAAGAAAATGGAGTGACTTGGCCACCTTTTACATCTATTATTACAGATTGTACATGGGGCAGTGTAAATGCAATCATGGCAGCCTGGAACGATCTGATAGTGTTGGATTATTTGCAATTAATATATAATGAAATCCAAAATGATATACCCATGCCTGATCACATAATCCGACATTTTTTTTGTTATGCTCACATTATGAAAATGGTCTCAAGATGGTTACACAGCAGAAAAATTGATGAAAAGAGAATAAAATTGTATCTGGAGGCTATGGCGGTCATCTCCCATAGTAATGATTTACAGATCATGACTCTGAATGTTAGAGCACTCTTCATCAGTCTGGAATCCCAGATTGAGACTGATGAGATGGCTGTTGCATTTACGCATCTCGCAAAATTAGCGGAACCTCTTCAACCGAAAATTGCTGAAGTTTTAAGCGTGATCAAACGCGATCCTGAAGAACATGTAATACTCAGCAAAGCACAGTACCAAAGAAGTCTACCAATTCTTCCACTCGATTCATCAGGAAGTCCAGATTACCACTAGAAACTGTACAGGGCGAGAAACTACCAGTCAGTGGAATTCGCGGAAAATTTTATGAAAGAGCTTCTCCCCTATGCACCATTTTGGTCAGTTCTAGTGAGTCCCAACCATAAGCACTTCGTCAACACCTCTGCAGAGAACCACTTCAAAGTGATGAAATTGGAGAATGAGAAGAATCTGAAGGCGTCGAGGTTTATCGCGAAAACTTATGACCATGTGAAAGCGGTATACGCACAGTTAGGATTACCTGTTCCTAAAGTTTGCATAAAAAGTACGTCGAAAAGGGTCAACGAAGCGGATAGTGAGGAATCCGAGGAATATTCGAACCATGGAATCTCTCAATATAAGAAGCCGAGAAAAACTTACGCAGAGGGAGAAGAATTGAAGAAAATCGCAACAAAACAAATTCAGAGGACGTTGATATTCAGGGCAAATCGAACCATTTCTAATCCACTATACTATTATTATCCTGAGCCCCCACGAACTTTTTTTGTGGCTTTAACAAACGTCGCTCATGATCCTATGACAGACATTTGCATCACATCCAGAGAATACAATGTACTATTTGAGAAAGCTCGGCTGAGCAATTATATAATTGATTATTGGGCAGCGGTCTTGATACGGTCTTCACAAGATAATGGAAGAGTGGCGTACGTTTCTTGTGGTGTCGCGAGATTTATTACTAAAAGAACTCAAATGAACGGTGAATCATTACCACTCAATTTTTATAAACAGCTACAGACTTCATGGAAGAATAAATCTGCAATTTATCTCCCCTGTAATATTGACAACAGACATTGGATTTTGATTTATGCCGATGTCGCTCAGTCTATCGTGTATTTCATGGATCCAGCAAGGACTGCCAAAACACATGTCAACAATTTCATCGAGTGCTACCAAAAGGTACAGTCAACTAAGAATTTGCAATCAATTATTATTGATTAGACTGAGATAGATAAATTAATTATTAATTTACACGTTTTTTCTACACCCAAAATTCAATGGTCTACGGGAGTTTCACCTCATCCGCTGCAGTGCGATGGGTAAAATTGTGCAATTTTTGTATTGCACTTTATGGAACAAAGTCTATCTGGGGACATCGATCACATTTCCTATTTTAATCCTAATGACAAGCGGAAAGAAATCAGAGATGAAATTTTAGAGCATTCATTACATGTGAATGATCTTTGCATATACTGTGGGCGGGACGAGGCAAGAAGTTGGACTAAAACGTGGGTACAGTGCAAAAGGTGCGAGCGATGGGCAGAATTTGGTTGCCTAGATTATCTGAACCTGAAGGAGACAGAAGTCAGCGATGAAAATTTTAATTTTGAGTGCGAATTATGTATGAGATGGTTCTCATCCAACAAAGTTTAACTAGTAGAAGAATTATTAAAACCCAATTTTGATTTCCTTACTGCAACGATTGATTTCTCTGTTGATTTTCATTGTAAATATGTTATATATAAGATTGTAGAATAAAAAATTTCTATTCTTAACATTCAAAGTATTGGACAATTAACCCCTACAAAAATGAAACTCACGTGGACAATCGGAGAAGATTTGAATATTTAATTCAATTTTTCCGCAATATTTGAATTTTTATGGGAGATATTCGGTGTTCAACACATATATTTTTTTAATTATTCGGATTTCCAAAATGGCGAGTAAAAAATATATTCTAAAAATAATCACGAAAAGATTTTTTTATTTAAAAAATGTGACTGTTTTTATTTTTTTCATTTCATTTCTCATGAGAACTTTATAGCTCGACAAAGTTTTACTACATATCACCGAATACGTTGTTCACAGTCACAAAAAATGAAATACAAAAAAAGTCACGATAAGATCCCATTGAGCTGCAATTGTGAGATTTCTCCTTTTTTCAACAAGCTGAGTCTAAGGATAGATATTCCGGGTTGATTATTTTTTGCAAATCGGTATTTGATAGAATAGCCGACTCATCAATATTTTAGGATATTTAAACATATTTCGAAACTATCACGTTGGAATTTTTTCCTACCCGTCCCATTGAATTTGATTTTTCATAAATATTGCCATTTTTTCACGAAATATGCACTGTCAAAAATTTCTGGACATTAAATTCTGCAAACTTCAATGTCATTTGCTTCGTACAGTTATTAAAATATTATATAGTTACAGTTGTACAGTAAAAAAACAATCAATGCAGCAGAAACTGTGACAAACTCCATATGATTGTTACTTTTTTCTTTTTTTTTCCTGTTTTTATTTCTACCATTTTTATTGATCGCAATCTTCCGAGTAGATACGACCTCATCCATCAACCTATGAATATTTTAAAACTATGTACATTAATTTTTTTTACGTTTTTTTATATTTTTTCTTTTCTTGTATACTATCATTTTCATTATAATTTATTCACTCACTAGGATGGTGAGATAGCAGTCATCACAAATTGACTATTCTAACTACTAAATTAAAGTTCCAAAAAGTTTCGCCGGAGTTCTACCTATATCATAGTGTGCAAATCCGGTTTTGGACAAAAAAATAGAAAAATCAAACTATCTCTGAACTTTTCACTAGGAAGATAGGGGAGGGACGGGCAAAACGGAATAGCTGAATTTTCTTTCAACATTAGACACTTTAACATCATTGAAAATTTTCATCCAATCGGATAATTTGTTTTTTTCTTCCTTTCATAAATTTCAAATGGTGTTAACAAGACGAAAGAAAAGTTTGAAAACCGGTTAAGAACGCTTGACGAATCTTTGTGATATTTCTTAATGAAACTTAAAATTGAGAGTCACAACAGTAATGATACCAATAAGAGTAGTTCAGTCAAATCTCTTTTTCTTTGGTTGTAATCGGATATTATAATGCGATCGGGTATTGTTCGAGGTCTGAGCAATTTGTGACGTGGGGCCGTCAATCGTTATCACTAGTTGATGAATTTCATTCAGGTTCACTAGTTGTTGCTTTTTGGAAAATGGGCATTACTCTTTTTTACCCTGACCTCTACCCCGCATCTCATCAGTGCATGAGCATTTTGTCGATCATTCCCAACACGATGTGAAGAAGCTGAAAATTCTGGCTCAAAAATTTCATTATGGCGGTTCAACAGTTAAAAAAAAAAAGAACGAAAGAGATCTTGAATGAATTAGTAAATATATTTTGATATATTTTTCATTTTTCAATTTGTTTTTTCTGCAATTTGGAAGGTTTATAGACATTTATGGTGATTTTCAGTACCTTCCGTATTTGCACGTATCCCGTTTTGCCCTTGTGAGCAAAGTAGTAAAAAATTTTGTTTATTGATTAGGTCTTAGTATCGATTATGTGACGTATTGGGAGCGACCAATACGTTGATTATAAATAAATATTCAAATAGTAATCTGAACAATGTTGGATGACGTAAGTTAGAGATATGATCCCCCTTTCTTGTCATCCAGACATTGGTCAACAGTCCCAGGGTATTGTATGGACATTGACCAGCCGTACACAGTATTGTTGGATGCCCATTGGTCAGCAGACATACAATGCCATCCGGATACCTTGCTCAGCAGTCACACGGTGTCCTCTGGGTACCTAAATAAGCAGTTTCACGGTTTTGCATAGCCCAGTCCATATTAATGGACTGTTTGAAAGTGTGAGTCTCTGTCAATGGCGACAAGAGACAATGATAGTGAGACAAAACCGTGGGACCGCTTAGATCAGACCTCCGAGCTCAGGCCTTCAGACAAACTGCTACGAGTCAAAGTTCCAAGACGGTGATTAATATTAATTAGTGACGCGATATACCATCCCAACAGCTTCGCTGTATAACCGATCAATCATCATTAAATATCTTCTATGAACCATCTCGCGAGTGTTATTGTGCCTCAAATCGCGTGATTGACGGCCCCAGAACCCCGTAATCCATTGGAGTACCGACAATCAGAGAGGACAATCAGGAATAGCTAGTGGAAATATCTACTACTAGAGAAAGAAAGACATTAATCCCAATTATACAACTCAGTAGTAACCAAGTGGATGGTATAATCTCAAACGTCACAATTATAAACATAACAATGTTGACGAACTCCCCAGAACATCAGAATCAGAATTTCGAAATTAAATTCGTAGAGAATAATTGATTTTTATTATTTAAAAAAATTTTGTTTATAGGGAAGTCTGGGGCAAAACGTCTGTTTTGCCCCAGACTTCCCTATAAACAAAATTTTTTAAACAGTTTTTTGTCAAGAAAATATGCTTGAGCATTTTCAAATGGCTCAGAATATAACCACAAAGGGGAACAACCTCTGTCGCTGAAAATATTTTGTTGGACGGGTGGGGGCAAAACGGACACCATCCAAATTTTACTTAATCTACGACTTCTTATTTTTTTCTGTATTTCATATTATTCGGCTACAGACTAAAAAATGAGAAAATCCCACAATTTCCCTCCGACTGGGAGTGTCACACTACCTATGGTTCAGTCAGTATTAGTTTTAAATCAAACAAAGGAGTGGGGGTAACGCGCTCATACGCAAAATGGAGGTGATGGGGGAAGCATTTCATGTTAAAAGTTATGCTGACTTCAGTATAGCAACTGGAAATCTTATGTGCGCCTCGGCGAACCTGCGTCAATTATTTGTCAAAATTTTGAAATTCACACCTCGAAAAAAGATGATGCATATTCGATTTTGGCGATTTTTATTCACTATAAAGTGATAAAATAAAAAGCAAGGTCGTGAGAGTTACAAATAAAAATCTAAAGCAATCGAACGTGTAGCATTTACTAATTAAATAATCAATTTCTTTCTTCAAAATCGACAACTCAATTATCAATTACGAAAATCCGACCCAGTAAAGTCGGAAACTTTTAAAATGCCTACAAAACGAACAAGAAAGATTGAACGTCAATCATAGGACCCAATTGTAATGGCCAAAAGCCGTGACCGATAAAAGTGTGCCTAAAAATAGCCCCAAAAATGTGGCAAATGATTACATTTGTGGGATATGCAAACGAACGAGGAAATAATTATCGTGTTTTTTTCTGCTACCTAATCAATTTTTTTTTCCTTTATAAAAATAATTTTGTTTAGCCCAATTTTAAGTTTCAATTATCGACTTTCAACGTTTCATCACGCACTGATTGACAATTAAACTAGAAATGATTTAACTGTTCTCAATATCTTGAGAATAAAAATTTGAGGAATGTTTTGAGATGGTTTTATTTATCTATTGATTTATGATCGTTGTGGAAAGGCATACACATTCATTAGATTTCGTAATTCTGCCTAATTGAAAAATTGAAACTGTGGTGGCTCAAGTTTCATTTATCTAAGCGCACCCATGCCCTGTGGTACTCCAGTATTCATATACGCGTTTAATTCTGTGTTTGTTTCATGATTCAAACAACAAAAATTATGGAAATGAAAGAATTAAAAAATCGGGAGAATCAAAAAACAATTGAGGTGTCCGTTTTGCACCCACCTCCCCTGTATATAAGATAAGATAAGATAAATTTTATTTCCATCTATATGGCTTGACGCCTTATACAGTTAGTCTACAGTTTCCACAGTTCCACACACGTCGTATTTTCTTTAATACGCAGGGCCGAAATAGTTTTGAGGTGCACGTGTGTGTTTAACCCAAACATAACAAACGATACAAAAACCAGCTTAGTAATAATAATGGAATAAGATTAGTAAAATCAAGTATTGCAGACGAATGCCACTGGATCGTTAGAACAAGTCGATCCTCCGTCTGGTCTGGTTTCTTTGGTCTTTGCTTTTTCCTCGAACTCTTTTACATAGGTACAGAGGGCCAAATTCGGAGTGCCCCTCAGAGTTTCTATGATCCAGGTCTCCAAGGAAGTGCCTACTGGTTTTTGATCCAGCCACTTCGTTAACTCTTCCCCAACTGGCTTGGGTATATTTTGTCTGCCTTGAATGAAGATCAAGATATGTTCCAGACTCTCCAATACCCCACAGAACCTACAGTTCGGGTTCTTGAAGCCCTTGGCTTCACTTCTGCCAACGTTTCCGCACCGGAGCCTGGCCCACTGCTCCTTGATGTTACCGCTACTTTTCCTAGATCCCCAGTATTGTCCTCCTTTTCCTTCTACTTCCAAGAGTTTGTAATGGGGACAGTACTTGGATCTGTCCATACGGTGCAAATTGGACTGGATTTCTTGGACTGCTTTCGTCTGGAGGTTGGTGTCCAGCTGTGATGCTATTTCTGGCCTGCTGTCGTAGTCCCAGATCCGCCTTAGAGTTGTCCCATCCCCTGCTCCTTCCAGGGCATGCTTGATCATCTTACCCAATTTTGAGGGGTAATTATTGAGGATCCCTCTCACTTCTTCCCTTAGGGCTTTGATAGGCCATCTCTCAGAGCCCATGAATCAGATTTCTGTAACGTACCTGTAGGCTCTCATGAGGCCTTCAATCTCAATGCTGTATATATTTTTAATTGTATATTTGTTCTTTAAATATTTTGTTAGTATACATGTTTTTTTAATTTCTTCGTATATTTTTTTGTTTTTTTTCTGCCATATTGTTATGGGGTTTTTACTCGCGTGGAGTTTGGTGAGCTGAGCCGCGGCGAGGCGGCCAACCACGCGAGTCAAAAAACCCCATAACGACAGCCCAGGAACAATATTAATGCCATAGGTGCCCGTAATCGCGCGATTCTAACCTCGCTTCTCTCGGTTGAATCGCGGATTACGGGCACAGCGACATAATAGTATATTATGCAACATGTGCGTAATGGTGTTTTTGGCTCGTGTTACAACCCCCCACAAGCTAAAAACCCCATAACGTACATATTGCATAATATACTATTTTCCGTAGTGAATTTTACTTTTACGAGTTCGAGCAATAGCTCCTACCAATCTCTGGGCGAGGAAAAGTGAAGAGCAATGAGGAAAACAGAATTTCCAATGAGCTATGCTCAATTGATTACAAATTTCTGTTTCGTTATAAATCCCTCACAAAGAAATAAATCCCTGTTACTTCCAGGATTTGCTGACCCGCCTGCAGCACCACAATTCAACAGTTCGACAAGAGGCGATAAAAGAGTTAAAAGAACTCCTCCAAAATTACCCTCCCGAGCTCCTCAGTTCACACCTCAACGCGCTTCTTCAGGGTACCTCCTCCCTGACTCTCGACAAAGAAAAGGACATCCGAAGGGACACTCTTCGGGTGCTCTCTCTCCTCCTCTCCCCCCTCTCCACCGACCAACTGTCCCCGTTCTCTGAAATTCTCGTCTCCTACCTCAAGTGTGCCATGACCCACATCAACCCCTCTATAAAGGAGGACTCCCTGGCCTTCCTCGACGTCCTTGTCCTCTCGTGTCCCTCCCTCATCTCCAAAAATGCTGGAAAAATTCTGCCAAACTTCCTCGACATGATTTCCTCCCACAACTCGACCTCCAAGACTTCTCGACAACTGACGACGAGCCTAACCTCAAAAAATACGTCCATCAAATGGAGGATTAAGGTCCTTCAGCGTCTTTCCAGCATCCTCAGTTCGATCGTCAATGACTTAAGATCGCAAAAAAATTTTAAGAGAGATATAGCGGTCAGAAGAGTCGTCGTCGACGACGATACGAATTTTCTTAATTTCTTCTGGGGAAATAATCTAAATGTTTGGGGAATTAATGACGATGAGATTTTGGGACCTGAGGGTTTCACTGAAGATGATTTTAGACGTTACGTCAGAGTTCTCGTTCCTCTGATGATGGACAGCTGGGTCGAGGTGAGACCCAAAGAGGTCGAGAGCGAGGGAGGAAGTCTTTTGGGACAAGAGGGGGTTGAAATGCTCGGGGTTATTTTGAGGATTTTCATGGGCTTCTTGGATTTTCTGGAGGTCTTCGAGGGGGAAGAGTTGAAGGCGTGGTTTCGGGGAGAACTTTCGGAGGGATTTGGGAAGTTTATAGTGCGGGGATTCCCCTTTGCCGCGGTTAAGGGAACACAGAGGGCGAGAAAGAGGCAGGGGGACTTTGGTGGGGGTGAGGATGTTGGAGTGGTACAGGAGAATTTTGGGGTTGGGGTGGTTATGGCTGGAATTGTGGGACAAGAGAGACTCGGGGAGGAGAAGAAAGAGGGACTGGAGACAGTCATTCAATATGTCTGCGGTGAGCTTCAGATTATTTGTTTATACTTCTTTCTTTTATCTGAGATTTTTCTTTTTTTTTATTCATTTGGATGAAGCCTGAACTTTTTAGATTTTTTCTTTATCAATAATCCCGTATTTAGAGCGATTGCGGAATTGGGGCAGCAATGATGCCGCTGCTCTACCAGTTCTCACCAAGTTCATGAGAATTTTGTTTCTGAAGGCGAGTAAAAATTTGTACCACAATGGAATCAACCTTGGGAATATACTCCGAGGGGCTATTTCTGCAGCTTGCAAACAGCCGAAACGAGAATTGCAGATCCAGCTATTTAGCATTCTTGGGGACATTGTTTTGGATCATCACCTGAGTGAACTTCAAAGGTACATTATTAATTGATGGAGAATTTTCCATGAGGAAATAAGTGATAATGAATTTATATATTTTTCCTGGAATCTATTATTTTCTTCTCTTGTTCTCAATCGATGAATAATCCATGACCTGATGGCTAAATCTTGATTGCAGGGAACCCGCATTCAAAAACTTTGTCAAAACTCTGCCAGACTTACTATTAAACGAAAATATTCATGAGAATACAATACAGATGTTGAATCGAGCTGTTCTGCAACATGGAACTTGGATTCGTGGAGAATTGGCTAAAAAACAGGAGCAAATCATAGGTAAAAAAAATTTCTGGTCTTCGTATATCCTTTCGATTTTTTACGATTTGTTCCCCAAGCTGAACCCCTCTGCACCGCATTCGCCAAAGGCCAAAGACAAACCTCACCCTGAGGGGAAAACTAGGGCCAGTTTTTGGTCAAGTTAACCATGGTTAAGCCGTAGTTAAGATTAAATTAAGGGCCGGATGTAATAGTTTGTCACCTCCAAATACGGCCTCTGATTACACGTGAAATAATTATCAAAACGTCAGCAGACCTACTTTCCAACCTGTAGAAATCATGCACGGAGGTCCGAAATTATGTTTACTTATTATTCAATAATTATTTTTTTAATTTTATTTGTAATTTTCCTTGGTTTTATCGAAGTATTTTATCGATTTGAAACCTGCCCTCTAGCCTGCCTCTCCCTCCCATTTTTCTTCTACTTTTTTATCTGCGGTATTATGGCCGTCTTACATTTAGCTGTGCCCCATTCGAGCTAGGACTGCACGGGAAACCATGTAAAACCTCAGCCGCACAGCCGGCCGATTGTGCAGTGCCCTAAGGTATTCATCTATCACACTGACTAGATGAATACACTAAGCCGCTACACCGTGCCTACCAGCGTAATTTTTGTGCGAGCGAGGTGTTCCTAAGCGGTCACCCATCCAAGTACTACCCCAGGTCAACGCTGCTTAGCTTGGATGTCCGCCGGAGCAACACCTCGCCCGCCTAACCATTACGGCCGGCTTGATTCAATAATTACTTTTCTTGTAATTAGTCACGGCGATTTCGAGATTACAAACTATTACACCCGGGCCGTAAGTTCCTCGACCATCGAGTCATGCTGTTCATGGTCAAGATGGCGCGCTTACGTTCTAACTATGTCATTAAAAATAGTCGAATCCTCTAAATGCCGGTGTAATTTATTGTCGATAATGAACAATCTGATCGGTGCTTTCATCAGTGGTGTAAGACGTTGGCGAGAAGTTTGGAGATCGGTTTTTAAGAGGGACCCTGAAGATTAAACATATAGAAATTGATTAAATATTGAGAAAAATAGTGGATCATTCCGACTATTCATTACGGCCGGTATGGAGGGATTTTCGGTCGAAATATTTCTAGAAAATTTCCCAGAAAAGTGGTAGAAAAAAGCATTTAACGCCATTTCACATCATGTCCATATTATTGCGGGAAAAAAATCTAATTTTTGTTGCAAAAAATAGTTCAATTACTCTGGTGAGGGGATAATTGGGTCTGAAAAGGGAGCAATTCCTGTTTATGTTTTTAATTGTATTTAGGAAATGTCCCCAATAAACCACACCACTTCTCCTTAGTCAAATCACGACGGTATTTCATCCCGCCAATATGACGATGATCAATTATGAAATAAAAAAACACTTATTCCAATTCGCACAATCACCAAACATTTCTGAGATCCGGCTGTAATAGTTCGTAACCTCGACATCCCCGTGACTACTTACAAGAAAAATAAATATTAAATCATAAGCAAACCTAATTTCTGACCTCCGTGCATGATTTCTGTAAGTCGAAAATTATGTCTTCTCACGATTTGATCATTACTTCACGTGTTACACGGAGAGAAAAATACGCCACTGTTTCATGGAAGCTCGCTCCAAAAATTAGTGTGCTGCCCACCAACGCGGGGACGTACGGGGGTTCCACTCATAA
>JAPYZN010002147.1:0-12916 GCA_030522865.1 Psyttalia lounsburyi
TGAGAACATGATTTTTCTGCCCGGCGTAGGAGTAAAGTCACAATTCCCTCCCGCGCAGCGGGAGGGAAGTGTGTACTTTGCTCCCGCCGGGGAGAAAACGTAATTATACACGCGCTTCCATATCTAGTTAATTAAAAAATCGCGATACCGTTCCAATGAGTTCCCGTAATTCTGACTTTTCGAAAACAAAATATCAAATTTTAACGAAAATTAAATATAAAAAATGTAGCCAAGCTACTTTAACATTTGTTGTGATTTGTTCTATTGTTCCGTACTCCGTTTGCCAACTGAATTCCTATCGTTACACGTGTAGCCGGTATACCACTGGCCTCTACAACGGGACCATTTTCGTGGCTATTTGTCATAATACGAACACTCTCGATCGGATGATTAATACCGTCCTCGCCAGAGCACAAAGATTTACGTTCCAGCTCTCAAGGTGTAAACATAAAGCGCCTTTGTTGTGTATAAACGCAGTTCGATTTATACACCAAAACCAAATGTTATAATTTCAAATCCCATCAACCCGGTATCGATCCCCATAAGTTAAAAAAAATAACTCGATAGGTATAAATTTCAAGTGACGTGAAAATTTTTCAACGGATTTGTAGTTTTTTCACATAAGACGTTCACGGACTTTCGAGTGAAATCCGCAATTGAGAAATAAGATACAACAAATCACTGCAATCGGTATAATTTGGCATACCCCTCAGGTAAGCCATCCCCAGTGCCCCATTCCGAAAACTATCTGGTGCTTCTCCGCAAATTATACCTAGGAATTCACGACCTTGCGTTCCAAAGTTAATTACTAAATCGTCTCGCCCCACTCAACCGGTTTAAGTTGCGTGTCAAGTGCTTATCTTGCGATTAAAATCAATTGTCCCCTGTTTTATTGCTCATTCCGATATCCTCTCCTTGTCAAATTATCGTCATGACGTCATACGTCGAAAATAGTTTGAATATGTTCCAACATTTTTCACAATCCCGCAATCTTAATTCTCCCGTCGATCAAAAGCCCCGGGGGCCGATAATTTTGGGTCCACGGTAGTCCTTGATAAACCCCTATTTCAGTCAGTTTTCGGTGATTCAAGTCGAAAAACTCGAAGTGCACCAAATAAAAGTCTGATGTGAGTAAAAAATGGGATTACTTAAAGAAATGTGTAAAACGATTCAACTTGTAAATTAACATTCATTTTTACCTTTTTTCTTCAATTTAATTCGACTAAAATTGAAGACTCGATTCAAGTCAGTTGATTCAAGATTTTACCTTGATTCGATTTGATTATTTCACCGGATTCAAATCGATTGAAGTAATCCGAAGAATCAAATTGAATCAAATTGAACTCAAGTCGAATCATTGAAGTCGCATGACTTCAACTTGATTTGTATTAAACTGAACAATGAACTTGAATCAAGTCGATAAAACGTCGTGAATCGAATGGAACTGGATTTGATTCGAGTCGACTGATGTAAATCTGCTTCGCATCGCTCCGAGTTTAACTCGATTCGTACCCAAAAAGCAAATCTTAATTCAAGTCAATTAATATTTAATTCAAGATTTCCTATCCACAAAATATTTTCAAAGATGGCAGGGGAAATTTTGTGACTGGATTAATTAAAATCGGGTAGGTCGAGCTGAAATCTTATGAAAAAACAGTAAAACGGGAAAATATCCTCTTTTTGAACCGGTTTGATGAAAAAATCTTAAAAAATTGAGAGAAGTGAGAATTGACTTTTACACGTTCCCTAATCGTAAAAAAATCGTCATCGTAAAAAACTCGTCAATTTTCACAAGGGCGATCAAGAATGCTTCCTACTCGATTGAATTCCTACTTCAATGATCAAGTCAATCCGAATCAAGTGGAGGTCCGAATTGAATTAAAAACGTTGTATACGACTTAAATTAAATCGATTTGTGGATTTAATTCAGCATATTTTTGTGGGAGAGGGATGTGTGGAGGCACTGGGTCAGGTGTCACAACTTGAGAGTTACGTCCCTGAAGCACCCACTGGAAGTGGCTGCGCTAACTGCTCTGCGCGCCGGCATTTTCAACCTGATCATGAATGTAGGAATGGACAGAAACCGCGCAAGGTACCGAAGAAAGACGATACATGGCATGTGGAATAGTTGTCCGCGATCCACGGAGCTTCACGGTTCCACCAGGTGTCGCATCGTTCCACTACCTGTCATTACTCCGATTACTCCCAAATAAACACCAAAAATAAACAAATAAGAATAGGTCGAGGCACAATACGTCATTGAAAATTCTCACACTGGAATATTCAGAAACTCGAGGTAAAAAGTTGTGATGCGTCAGACAACGAGTGATAAGTACCTGCACAGCAGGCGTGGGATCTAGTGTAAATCGTCGATAGCAAAGTGTTCGACGAGGAGAGCAGAGAAAAAAAATTCCTGGAGATTTTTTTTTTCTCTAATGCTACCGATGAAATAGTCTTTGTCAGAAAGAAGGAAAAATGTGGAGTCCAACGCATGTACAAGTAACAGGTAGGCTGGCGTTATTTAATCATTTGGTCAAATGGTCCCTCACCTTTGTAATGAGAAAAAAGACATTAGTTTGACGAATGTAATGGACTGTGATGATGTCAGCGGCCTTGAACTCTCCCGCAATTGAATTTCGAGGGGCGGGATCCGCTGATTTGATTATTGAAACATCATCAAACCAGGGGAAAGGGCAGTAAGAGGTATTAATAAAGTGGGTAGGTAGGTCAGATGAGTCAATGTACCGTAAGCTAACATGCACAGCCAACATGTGGATACAATTGTCTATTTTTTCACTGCCCACGGACCGGATCAGATTCAATCATTGTCGATTTTCATTTGGTGACAATTACTTCAGTAGGAATTGCTGTGGTCCTCTGGATTTAGAAAATCACCTCGACGTGCCAACTCCTCACGAGTCACTTTGTCTCTTTGTATATTGCCTCAGAAGCCAACAACTAACCCGTTACGTACGACGACACCGAGTTGTACAGTCATCGTGGAGAGTTCTTCATGTTTTGTTGGAGGAATTGAGGAAGAGGGTTTCACGGGAATTCTTTTCAGCGGGACAAAGACAATGCTAGGAAGATTAGGGTCTTCGAGGGGTTTTAATTTATGTCGTGATGACTGACATTTCAAATGTTCTAAAGTCAGATGTTTCGGAAGACTAAAAACAAGGTATTTTCATAGTCTTGAAATACAAGTTAACAATTTTCATGCCATTTTTTCATTTCATTCAAGCCTTTTGAAAATTATTTAGTCACTAGCCATTTATTGCGGCAGAGCTAAAATAAACTGTTAAATCCCCATTAAGGTATGAGATCATAGGACGTGTTTTCATTAATTTATTTTTCTTTCAATTTGTTGATAAGTGGAATTCACTGATACTAGTTCTAGTGGACACTATTCATTCTTAAGGAAAGCCTAGGGTACAAGCATAAAAAGGATACACAGAAAATCCCAGACGATAATTGCATTCTAATTTTTCTAACGCTTTTCAAATTCTGTTATTTTTATGGTAATCAAGGTTATCAGTTGAAACATAATTAGCTGTTTTCATGACAGATGGTCGACCATTGGAGAAAATTAAACTGCAGTACTTATTTGAAAAAGTGATGAGTCTTCATTTCTTAATCTAGGACATTGCATATATAAAAATGAATCTTATTGGCTAACTCTGTAATCATTTAACTCACTCCGTCTGGGAATCCGAGTTCCATAATATTTCAGTCCAGGAAAATAATAAATTGCTTCTATTTGTTCGACTCGCTGGACTCAGATGGCAGATTATTTCCTGAATACTGAATCATTCTGCAGATTTTGAGTATTTGTTTTCTTACTTATTAATCAGGATTTATAGAATCGTCTTAACTTACCCATCACTACCTCCAACAAATAAGAAACATTGGATCTCATCCACAGGAAATCATTCATCCCAAAGTCCCTGTTCTCCGTCGTATGGTAATTGTTTTTTTCATATTCCAATTGATATTCTCTTTTTTATTCTTGGGGGAAAGGCCGGCTGTACGTGACTTCGACGTTGATGCACACGTTGAGTGCGTCTCTGGTATGTCGCTCGCACCCACCAAGATTTTTCCATTCCCCGCTTCTCTCCTTCCTCGCCGCATTTTTCTCTCCCTTTCCTACACTCGTTTTCATCCTTCCCTCCATTATTCTTCGACACGCGTACGGAGAGGGTGATTCAATGATAATTTCGTGGAGAATAAATACAATATGTAAATTGAAATAAGTTGTGAGAATATTCTCCACAGGAACGGGCTATTTATCCTCAACTAGATTCACCTCGGAGAAGATACATGGCATCCGAGGTTTTTTTTTCTTGTGGTGTGAGGATCGTTGAGGTACATATATTACAAGAAGAAAACGTGCTCTCGTTCGCGCTACAAAGGGGAAATCGACGATCCGGTTTCCCTGGCTGCTCAATCTCCCTATTTTCACTTGTTCGAGAAATTTATTAAATTCACTAGAGCAGGTGGTGCCTGAAATTCAGACACTTTTCAAACGTTTGTTCACTCAAATTTATTTTTCAAAAGAAATTTTTAATGCAGTCTAGAATTAAGAATTTTATTAGAATTTAATTAATTGAGAATTCCTACATCTCCGTCTGATTACTTATTACCTTTCACTGAGATATTATTATTACGTTGTATTTGATTTATTATTGAAATTCCAGGGTATAGACAATTAATCTGCAGTACAAGATATTATGAAATGAAAGTCCTAAAAAAAATTGTATAATGCAAAGTATAGGAATTTATGGAAATTATAGCATTTATAGTCTTGAAACTACTTAAAAATTTTAGTCTGAAATTTCAAAGAATTTCCCAAAAAAAGTTAATGGAAACCGTACATTTTAACTTCATTATTGCGTACAAATTAATAGAAACTGTAAAATTCTGTTAAATATATTCTAGAATTTTTTATGAATCGGAAATTCAGTGAAATTTGGAATTAAAAATGCATGGGTTGCAATAAATTCACATACAATGAGGAATTCTCAGAATTGCCAGTGAAATTTGAAATTTCACAATTTTTCCTCTGGCCAACTGTCCATGAAGAGTAATTTTTTTTCTAACAGTGTAGATACTAGTAGTAAGTAAATGGAAAACTTATACTTGATTGAGGATTATTTTCTGAGCTCGCTGATCCTTAGAACTTTACCCAGAAATTTAACTACTTTATAATTCACTAGTGCCCATTAAAGTTCAGATGATAACCACGTAATTTTGATTTATAAAATATACAATACGCATCAGATGGGTGGGATCGAATAGCGACAGGATGTCGTGATTGGCATCCGTCGTGCATCGTCGTGACTCGTAATAATTAGATGATTAATTGTTAGCATTCAGTGCAGTCAGTGGCTTCATGGATTATTGCATTGCTTGATAACTGGAATTAATCCGTTCTTTTCTCTTTTTTTCTAGTTCAGAGAGCGAAAGGATTGTTGACCAAGGGAAAGCATCGTAAGTAAATTTATTATAAAAAATATATTTAATAAATTGAAGCAAAACGGATTTCCTGGTTTGCCCTGCTCTGTCAAGCGAAGATGAAATGAAAACGAAAGCCAAAAATATTCAGCAGTTTTCTTCACTTGGAAAAATGCATAAAACAAAAAGAGGAATTCATTCTTGTGTTTAAATGGAATTTTTGCACTTGGGTTGTCTCTCCTGATGAAAATTATAATGTGATTATGGCCTGTAGTAACAATAGGTAGAGATGAGCCGCAGGCACCTAATGAGGAGGTGAAATAGAATTGAAGGCTACTCGGGAAACTTTTGTACGCCGCGTGGGCTTGAATTCCCAACTCTGTATAATATACATTGGGTAACATAATTCCCTCCTGTTATAGGAGTCAAGTTTCAAGCCTGGAGAATTATGACCATGGCGATAATAATAATGGAGATTAATTCCGAATTTGCAACAGTCATCGCAATTACACGTCTCGTGAAGCTTGCGACTCAGGAAATATTCGCTGACTCGGTCGGTGTAATCGCAAATACAAACATGACACAATTAATTTTGGTACCTGACCCGTCCATTAGACCTGCTATTCGTGGAATTTTGCTGCGGAATAATGAAATACACTGGAGGGAAAAATCTGTTTTTTTTTCTTTTGGGACATGGACAAATTTTTGCGGAGATATTTCTAAGTTTTAGTCATACTATCGCTCAATCCAATCTGTCATGTGAGTCAATAGAAATCGGTGACATCCTCCGCAAGATATTTTTTTTATGAAGAGGTGTAGAAGCATCGGAGCGTCGACGGATTTACGATTAGGATTTAATTTAAAAAAAATTTCGATTGGAGACTTTCAAAAATTGGATATCGACACCCGAAGGTCTCAATTTGAAATGTCAATTAAAATCTGTCAAAAGTCTTGGATTCAAAATTTCTCGAGTTGAAATTTGAGAATTGAACATCTTTAGAGTCTCAAAAGAAGGATTTTTGTTGGATGTCGTTTGGAATCTCCTTCTGAACGTCTCACGAAGAAATTATTTATGCGTATAATACAGCACCTTTTCTATCACGAGTAGTTCAAAATCAGTTCAGTATGGCAATGGATAGATTCCACATTTATTACCTTCAATTTTACAGAGACAAACGACTGTTTCGTGACGATAGCACTTGGTAAAGAGAAGTATCAGACGTCTGTGAAGGAAAAAGCGCCGGAGAATGTCGAGTGGCACGAAGAATGCGAGCTTCAAATTCCATCCCAAGGGAATAAAGCGGAAATTGTATTGACGGCGTTGCACAGAAATTTTCTCGGCGTTGATGAATTCTTGGGGATGATTAGCGTGCCACTGGCCAGCTTTGATGTCTATGAGAGGCCGCGAAATAGATGGTATGTAATCTATACGTAATTTATTCCATTTAATTTAAGATTAATCAAATAATAACGCAATTCGGGTTAAATTGTCATTTACGCGACATTTCGCGGATATATGAGAGCTTCCTCAGACTCTTTATACTCTTTATGCAATCCTTTGTGGAAGTCGTTACCTCATTGGATCTCATTTGGAGAGATAATATCACTTTTTCATTCAGTGACTTCCTTAGCCCAAAGAATGCAGAGTGTCTGAAACTTATCATAAATTGACTCATACAATTTTTTTTACTTAAAAAATTACTTTTGCGATGACGTCCTTTTTTGTGCCAACGTAGTTTTCATTTTTTTGTGGAAAAAGGACAGGAAAATTAAGATAGATATTCTTCAATTTTGATTGATTGTGAAATTGTGTGTAAATTGATACTGCATATTTATTATATATTGGAAATTAAAATTGATGGTAGAATTCATCTCCTTATACTGCTTCTATGTATATTTCTGGAAATTCAGGATTTTTCTGTGTCACCAATTGCTAGTCAGTACGTCGTAATTCGTGATTATTTCCCCATTGGACCATTGCCAGAGATAATATCACTCTTTCACTCAGTGATATCTTCAAATCGAATAACACATATTGCCTAAAATTGGCCATCAATTGACTGATATCCGTTGATTTTTCTTCACTCCAGAATTTATTTTCTGGATATCATGCGAATTTTTCCTCTTCAGTGTTAAAAATTTCCCTGTCAAAATTTGTTAAAAAAATTAAGGAGAGCTGAACATGTCAGTTGGATTCTTCTCTAAAGGTTAATAGGAAGTAGAAAGATTCAGTGTAATTAATTAATTAATAATTGGTGGTGTATTTACTGCTTCATTGAAAATTCGAAGGAATTGGGAAATTGAACTCGTTAGACTGCTCAAAATTTTGTAATTTCACTGAAAGTTCGTAGTTTATTTGTCTCTAAATCGCATTCAGTGTTACTGTCGCTAGAACACTAGTCGACAGGCCATGAAATTAAATTTTTTCCAACCGTGTCCTCCGAGATTTCCCAAGTGATTCCCTCCTTAGAATCCTCTTCCCACTACAATCAGCGGCAGGTGTGGGGCTCATATAACGACTCACTCGTGCCTCAATAAAACGATAGTTGATCCCGACGCACCCAGAAACGTTTACAGCCCATTGATATTGTCAACAGGTACACCCTCGAGTGTAAACCAGGAAAGGAGAATACGAAGAATCGAGGTGCACTGGAGGTTAAAATTGGATTTATCGTGAAAGCCGGTAGTTTAACAGATTTAACGAGAAAAGAGCGACACAAAAGTTCATTGGGACAACTGTCAACAGCTGCGCAATCAATTGGGGGTAGTTTACTGAGTATTGGTAGTTTGGAGAAGCGCAAGGGTTTGAAAAAATTAGCGAAATCCATAGGTAATCGTGTCAAGGGAAAGAGTAAAAGTAAATTGGATAAAGATGAGTTTGATGAGGTTGAGGAGCACCAGATTAGGCCCTCGAGACAAGAGCCCGGCGAGGCGGATCCTGGGGTCATTAGTGAGGACGATGATGAGTTTACTGTAAGATCCAATAACGTTTAGGGGGGGTTTCACCGCTTTTTCCAAGTACCAGAAGTATTTGACGAAAAACTGGAGATTTTTTCTAAGTTCTCCTTCATACCAACAAAGTGTAAGCAGGGAACATCATAAAATTTGCATTTTTAAATAACATTTGTATATTAATTAGCAGAAGAAATTTTAAAAATCTGTAAGACTGATTTTGTAGATAGCCTTACCGAATACAAACAAAAAAAACGTCCAAAAATATTGAAAATCGTAGGTTTAGTTAAGGTTTAACACAAAGAAGACATTGTTTTAGAAATTTCCAATGAAAAACTTCTGATGGTTGCAAAAAGTCGGGGAGGCCACTCCTTAATCACTCGTTCAATATGATAAAACGATCATAGACGCACCGAGTTTTATTGCTTCCAGTTTGATGATTTGTCGCACAAGAGTTCTGCGTCTTCTCTGAATGCGCCAGTCTCGACAGCTCTCACACCGACCTTCTCAACGAATTCTAATCATTCGCAAAATTCATTTTCTCGAGTGACAACTGAAGCGAGTACACCACCACCAGCGCCAACCAATGTTGCACCCAACAAGCCTCCGAGGATCACTTCGCCGGTGAATTCTTCCTCTCCGAGAATTGATGAGCGTGATCAGGACGAGTGGGGGCGAAAGCTTTACGGGATACAAGGGAATAATGTCATCAAAAGGTGAATATTTGAAGTTTGGAATGTTTCAAATTAGATTGAAAACTCGTATTTTGGAAATCTCTTAATGCAAGATACTGACCAAATAAGTAAAAACCTCAATTTCGTGACGACTAAAATTTAGGACGCCTGAAGAGGACGATCTTCTACTATTGCTATTTTTTTCTCTCATATATCCTTTCGCATGTTTATGATTTGTGTGCATCCGACCCCCACCCTCTGTACCGCATTCGCCGAGGGTGGAGGGAAAACCTCAGTTTAGGGAGAAATCTGCCTAGGTATAGTGGCCCCTTTGACAAGGCCGCTCAGCAGTGAAACTCCGAGATGAGAGAGCGATAAATTTTCACCGCCATCGCCGAGGTTTGAACCCGGATCATTGGCACACGAATCTAGCACTCTAATCACACGACTACTGCCGTCCGTTTTCACTATCTTGAATTTCTCGCTGACGACTTGATGCAATGAATCATTTTTGTTCACCAAATGACGCTATCGACGTTATTGATAAGTCATATCCATTGCCATTATTAACAATTGGATAGGTTTATTCATTAAAACAATGTTTAATTCTTTTATAAATTCAGTGGCATCATCATAACTAAACGATAAGTGTTTTGAATTGAAGAAATGACGGCTTAAGAAAATCTGGAGGATATCCTTTCATTCGAGTTTGAAAATGAAAGGGATAGAATAAATTCCTGGTAAAGTAAGAGCAATGTCTCACGTTTGCATGGGAAAAGATGAAAAGTGTGTTAATTTTAGCCACCAGATTTTTGCTATAGATTTGTATAAAAATATTTTGATCGTGGGAAATAAATAATTACCACTTTCAATGAATGAATTCTCACTGAACTCACCGTATAAACTAGTGTCTTCACAACGTCTCAATTTTCCGCGCAAACAGGAAATGTTTGTTTAATGCTTGTCTTTTGATATTAAACAATATCCACTTCCAATCAACTACTTCCGTTAATAACACTTCCGTTCGCTCGAATAAATCTCACTGAAATAAGTATTTCATAAATTACAGATGGGATAACAAGCAAAATCCAAAGATCGTAATAGAGGAGCTGAGTGAGAAATCTCCATCAGCATCCCCATCCCCAACCTCAAGATATCGTGATACCCCAGAGCCACCGAGTCCTGCACCACGAGAAATAATCACTTCAAAGCGGCCAAAGGATGATAAACTCAAAGAGAGAAATTCTAAGGATGAAAAACATTTTCTAAGAGATAAAAGTCCAAATCGCAGAGACGATAAATACATGAGAAGTCCTAAAGAGGATAAACCGTCAAAGAAAGATAAGAAGAAGGATAAGGAGAATAAAGGAAAAGATTTTACTGATGAACAATTGTCCTCCGAGAGGATAATTATTGGTGGCGAAGACGGTATGAAAAATAATATGGGGAGCAAGAGCCGGCTTCCACTCGAGGTACTTCAGCAGTTCGAGGGGAAGACCAGAGAGGTACGCGATTAATTTCAATTGACTCATGTTTCACATATTCATTAATCCTTTGCTTATCAATGGTGGTTATTGTGTGCAGGATCTCATTGAACTGACCCTGAAACTTCAGAGTGAAGTGATCGATAAGAGGAAACGTCTGGCAGATCTCGAGGATTATATCGATGCACTTCTGTTACGTGTGATCGAATGCTCTCCACGACTCCTGCAGAATCCATATCAGGCGAATAGACGTCTGTCTTCACCCTCCAAGCAATAGATCGTCGATCTTCCACGCTAACATTTCTACGAATTCAACAATAACTTTTTCCTTATTTATGATCCTAAACTGGATGATTGAAGGTCCAATTCCCTAACGATCACCAACGATCGGAAAGACCTGTTACTATTTTGATATAAAATTATATTGATCGCTTTCAATGACTGATAATTAATAATTTAGAGTGAGAAATTCTCTTGCGTCTTCCCGGAATTAATGTTGAGATGCAAGGCATGTTGCGGAGGTTTGGAATTTCATTTATTCTTGTGAAGAATTTGAGTTCCGATGGAGCAGATTTAGTGGGTATGTGCAAGAGGAATTGACGGAGTATTGAAACAAGTGCCTTATGCATACGATGATCCTTGTTAAATGTTATTGAATTATTAATTATTTTTCGTAAAATATATAATACTACGTAAACCAATTTTGAGTTGTTACATTATTTAGTGCCCTCTCTCGTATGCGAAATGTTATTATTTACTGAATAATTTATGATAATTAATTTGTGACTCTAAATTATAATTTTGGGATGTTTGAATATTTCACAATCAAAACGTTCTGCTTTTATGTAAATATAAAATTATTTTGATGAATCGAAATAACTCATAATTCAGTAACGAAGTGGTAAACGAGATAAGTGTATTTTTTCGATCTTTATAAAAAGCGGATCTCAGTAAGGATAGGTGTTCGGAGATAATGTCACAAGACCATTTTTGTAGCTGATCAATTTTGCAATAAAATAATTCTTTTGATAATTGCTCCTAACATTATTTCTTACTGAGATAATACGGGTTTTGAAAAAATGTGTAAAAGGCACTTATCTTGTTTTACCACTTCGCTACAGAATTAATTAATAATTTGTGCTGGGAGTTTTTCGTATGTTCTCCAAGAATAAATATTGGATTGAAAGGAATTTCGAGAAGATTTATTCTTATGAATTTTTTTTCAAGTATGAAATGCAAATTCACTAATTTTATTGAGTTTTTAGAATGAAAAAGAAAATGAAAAAAACTTACAAAGTTCGGTCTATAAATTTTTATAGCCGATAGAATAAGTTGTATAGAGAAATCTAATACTGTTCGTATTTTTCTACAAAATATTTGCCATTAAATATTTTCATGGAAACAGCATGAAACTAATTAAAAATTTATTAGAAATACTGAACAAAAATTAATGTGTTGAGAATTAATGAACAAACTCGTTCGAATTTTCTATTACATTTTTTCGTATGGGTTGTTAAATGTAATATGTACTACAATTAATAAATCATTGGTAAATATATAATATTACGTAAATCAAGTGGGAATAAGGCCGGGTTATGCTTTACCAACGGTCGTCCCGTAGGGCGATTAGCAATAGAGTTTGAATGATGGCTGGTAGATGGCTATGACCAATGGTTTGAGTGCTCTGAGATTTTCGATAATTTGATGGTGGAACTTGTGAGAACAGCTCCAACTTCACATTAATTATGATCGAGAAGTTTCAATCGAATGTTGTAATTAAAATCACCATGAATAATGGAGTATCATTTCGTACACTCTCAGTTTAAAATTCAAAGCGAAGGGTTTCAATTTCCAATTATTCATGTAATCCGTATGACGATTGAGCACCGGTTCGAAAGCCTCATTTTTAATATTCACGGAGACCGGTCATAATGGTTAGGTGGGCCAAGCATTGGCGCAAAAATGTATGTTTTTAAGCCCTTTAACAAATGCCATATGAAATGCAAATAATAAAGTACAAATATCAACAAGAAGATTACAATATTATAAAAATCTCCACCGAAAATAGAAAATAATTAATAAACTAGAGAGTCTCTCCAGACTAGTTTAAATATTTTACAGAATATATGCATATAAAAACCTTTTTTTGATACTAGTTTTTAAGATTTGTAAAGGTTGTAAATCTTGACTGCTAATTTTGAATAAAAATGGGGGATCGGTGCTCGATTCATGAGTTTTAGAATTATAGTACTCGGTTTAAGGACCGGGTGTAATAATTTATCACTTCGAAATTGCCGTCACTCATTACATGTGAAATTCTGATCAAATGGTGAGCAGACATCATTTCCGACTTGC
>JAPYZN010002148.1:0-22553 GCA_030522865.1 Psyttalia lounsburyi
CTTCTTTTCAATCACAAGTGATTGAAAAGTTCTTTTCGATCACAAGTGATCGAAAAGGCACTTTTCGACACGAGCTGAATGTAGCAGCAGTGACAAAAATTAATATACAGTAGGTATTATTGAAATTATACTTTGCGAGATAACGGTGGGAGAACGCATCATGCATTTTGTAAGAGGAAACCATAAGCAATATAATTTTTTAAGTTTTATTCTTTACTGCTGGACTTCTTCTATGGGACCTTTCATTCCACGTGCAACAAAGCGCATATATATACACACATATATACTTCTTAAAATTGACTTCTATTTTTAAAACGCCGTCTAACGGTGCAGACAAGCCCCTCTAAAGCCGAGACATCAATCATTGAAAAAGGAAAATCGAGTTCTGACTTAAAAATCAGTCGGGTAATTTGATGCGGGATCGAATTTGAAAGTAGCTCCGATGTTTACATGTCCGAATCCAATATCATTTCCCTCGAAATTTATATAGAAATAACCGCGGCGTGAGCTTTTATCGATTTTTCAATAAAAAATGTTTATTAAAAAATTTTATTTTTGGCTCTTAAAACTCTGTCTAGTCCTATAATTTTTAATATTCATCAACGAAATTTTGTTCGGGTATTCGATTTATTCAATTTTAAATTACTGGATTTTTCTCTATTAATTAGTAAACTAATATTATTAAAAAATGAAAATTTTAATGTGCATTATCTACATTTATTTTGAGTGATAAAATAATTGAAAAAAAACCCCACAATTTTTCATTTAATACATTTATGAGTACAATCTGGAATTTTTTCATTGTCAATTCTGGATTTATTTTGTATATTTAAATGCCTTCTAACGGTTCAGTCACCTCAAAATCCGATGAATCAATCATTGAAAAAGGAAAATGGAGTTCAGATTTAAAAATCGGTCGGGTAACTTGATGCGGGATTAACTTTGAAAGTAGCTCGGATGTTTACCTACTCGAATTGTAAATAAGTTCCTCGGAAATTAATATGAAATTGACCGCGGAGTGAATTTTTCCCCTCTTCTCATGAAAAATTCACTGTCAATACTTTTAGTGTTTAAAAAATAATGCGACCTCTTCAAAATAAACATTATGAGTGGAATCTTGAATTGTATAGAATATAATTCTCCCGAAAATTCATATGGAATTAACCATGAACTGAATTCCTGAAGGCTCTCACTGACACACACGAGTCGTGGATTCTTCTGAAACCGATATGTTTCGTGCGTTCGATGTCTGAGACGGCCAATGCCCTTCCAGGCACATGATTATCCCATATATATTTGATACGTTTATATGTACTTGGTACAACTATGAAAAAATTCAAAAGAAAACCTTGAGCATTCGCTACAGAAAATTTTGCCGGAGTTGAATTTAAATTTTGCGAGGGACTCTCGCTGTTCTCCCTATTTTCTCAGAATTTTCTCTTCATTTTTGTAATGACGAACGAAACATAAGACTAAAAAAAATCAATTATAATAAATTATAAATAATACAGCATAATATCGAAAAATTTGGGACAAAAACAAATAATCTGAATAAGTTGCAATGTAGAATAGAATTCTATTCATTTTTCTACAAAATTCCTCTGAGTTTCCGTCAGAAAATTATAAGCAATCCTAGAAATGAGAAATTTAGTTAAAGATTTCAGCGAAAGCCTGGAATTTTTCCCACTGAATACTTAATATCTGTAAATTTGTGTCAATCCGTCTCTTAAGGCAGTTCGTTCCGGAATATGAATGATAATTATATTCGTTCATCAACTAATTAACCGAGAAATAATAAGAAAACAATTAACAGGATGAGTTACAGGATAAGTTGAATATAACAACAAGAATTTTAATAATTTTTCTTTAAAAAACCATTCCTAGCCAAAAAAAATAGTACACACGGCCAAAAATGACTGGAAAAATCCCTAGAAATCCAGTAAAAAAGTAAAATAACTATTTTTTTCAGTTATAAAACAATTCGAAAAATCGCATCTGCAATAAATTATGAACAATTCTAGAAACGAGTATTGGCGGTAAATATCTCCGCGAAAGCTTCGGATTCATCCCACTGAATATTTAGTTTTTAAATTCGTTTCAAACCGTCTCTTCAGGTATAGTTCGTTCCGGATTATGAATGATTATTATATAAATCCATGACTTCATTGACCAGAAAATACCAAGAGGATATTTTAACAAATTGATTTGCTTACAAAAACACGCATTCTCCAATTCTTTCTATAAAAACCTTTTCCATTAAAAAAATTCTTAAAAACCGCTGATATATAAAGCGAAGATTCGCCAATATTTTTCAGTTAAAAAACAATTCTAAAAGTCGCACCTGAAATAAAATACGGGCAATTCTAGAAACGAATAATGACGCTGAATATCTCAGCGAAAGCGTCGGATTTTTCCCACTGAATATTCAGTCTTGAAATTTGTGTCAAATATTCTCTTAAGGTAGTTGGTTCCGGCGCTTGAATGATCATCCCATTCATTCATCAGCTAATTATCTGGTTCCCCAGAATGATACATATGCCGATGGTTTCCCGCGTTATCATTGACTTAAAACACTCAAGGAGAAACTTGAAATCCAAATATGTGCATAGCCGTACAACATAATACATTCGTCGTAAAACGAACTCGTGTGAGTTGTGTGTGCACAGTATGTTCAGCCGGTTGCTATACGATACCTCGTCGACATCAAGAGTGGGATGTTGTAGTGGACACTTGTCCCCGCACATTTTCGAATCGTCGAACTCACTCTCTCGAGACAGTTTCAACGCGACGGAGCCGTTGTATTGGTGTTTCTCAAGTTGTGGATGCGCGCGTTAACGATAACTAGTGCAGTTTATTTTAAAATACATTTCGGGATAACCTTGTGTTACTTGCGAATTCGCTCACCGAAACTTCGTCGATTTGCCGTTTTTTTTTGCATTTATAAATATCTCGAGTGAATATGAAAACATTCCGATAGATGCATTGTGTGGATTTCACTGGTGATTGGCTCTTATTCAGAGAAAATATGTCTTTCGAGTGGAAGCAAAATGTAACGACGTAAGATCGATAAAAATCGAAACATGCGCGATTTTTACGAAGCGGGAGATATTGGTTGATGATATCGTTACTTAAGATGACAAATTGGGAATGTGAGTGAAGGCATTGGGATTTTTCGGTTGGATAAGGGTTTATTTTAAAGAGAAAAAACCGGGAGGAAAGAATAATCGGTTGGAATTGGTCGAATTTGCCCCGCAAAAATCGGATTTTTCAGTCCGCCTGCAATGACAAGGGTAATTTTCGGAAAATCAGGCTTTTAGGGGAGTCAATTTCAAATTGAAATTGTATATTCTAGAAACGACATTTATCGTATTGATGAAAAATTATAAACACTTCATCGAAAATAATAAAAAAAATTGAAACTGATTATGGAAACATTGAGATAGATCAATGCGTGAATTTGATTGGCGATTGGCTCTTATGCAGAGAAAATATATCTTTTGAGTTGATGCAAGAGTGCATGGAAGACGGTTGATGATGCGTATGATCGATAAAAATCATAACCCCGACGCAATATCATTAATTCAGATATTGGAGATTGGAGTGAAAACATTTGGATTTTTTCGTTGAACGAGGATTTATTTTGAAGACGAAAAAGTAAAGAGAGAAATGAGTTGGAAATTATCTCTTTCCGGAATTTTTATCGCAACGAGTAAATAGGCGATAACTTCAGTAGAAAAAGTAATTTTAGGTCCAAATTTTTACATTTTCCAGAATTTTTTGGCCCCGATAAAGAAATGTACAACAGTACATGGAGGAATTTCAAAAAGTTTAAAATTATTTTTTTTTAATGTCTGCATTGGCTCTTCAGCATTTATTTCATATTGAAAATCACTTTGTTATTTAACAAAAATTAAGAAATTAGTAAATTATTCAATGAATCATCAACCGTATTTTTAAATTGATTATTACTTTATCAATATTTAATTACAATTTCATAGCCTCCCTAATTTGATTGATTTCATAAATTCAAGGGAAAAGTGACTTTGATTTGTTTCTCTACCTGTATTATTTTTCTTTTGTTCATCGCTCTTTAAATTAATAATGGCTTTGTCAATGGCCAATAGAAATTACAAATCCTCAATTATTTCATTAATTTCAGAAATTCCATATAAAATTCACATTTTCCCTTTTATTGATATTAATTTTGCTCTGCCCTTGGCTCCAAAATTTCCCCTTCCCATAAGTGGAATTTGCCAACGAATATTGTTCATTCCTCAAGTTCAGGTTCACTGTAATCGCGATTAACAAAACCTTAAGTAACAACAAGTCGTGATCAGGAATAGAGAAGCCGATTTCCCCGCTAACTGCCGCATCTTTAAACCGATGTTACAATAATAACCACGCGATAACCCCTAGAGTCTTGACCCCGGCTGTTGCAATTAGTCGTAATAGTTATGATGGATGGAAGCTAATTAAATTTCCATTGAGACCCTGACCGTGTTATTAAGGGTCACTGGTTGCGTAGTTCAACAATGGCCGAAAATGGGGGATCACGATTGATGGCTTTTAAATCTCCCTAGATGTCTGAGGAAATTACTAAGACCCTCGTCTCATGACTTTCTGCCAATGTAGAACCAATGAATTCCAATAAAAACGGCTAAACCTTGGATGGCAATTCGCGAGAATGCGAATATATTTTCATCCATCAATGATTTACTCAAGGACGTAAATAAAAAGACCATTGAACCGCGTTCACTTGGATAGTCTATCTGTAGTCTAGGCGAATAGATAATCTTATGTAATGGATTGTATACGATGAGGTAGTTCACCTCGTGGTGTGTGCTTGCGTGTTAACGTGTTGCAGGCACTTCATAAACTTCAATACGCTATGTCTTTTAGTTTAGTCACGAGAGAATAGAGAGTAACCGGTTGAAGGGAGACGATAATGCTGGGGTTTCGAACGGCCGCGATGATGATTGGATCTGATTGTCGTCAATTGTTGAAATGAACGTTTGGACGAAAGTGATTTAGTTCTTGTACGCTGAAGGACATTGAGAATGTCATGGGTATCCCATGAATTATTGAAAAAAATTTCGTTTCTTCCACGCGTAGAGGCGATTTAGTTTAACAAATTTTGTATTTTTTACTGCAATTCGGGATAAATATAGTATTTATTTCAATTTTAGTCAATGGGAGCCCCAATGCTAGTGCAAGGTTGGCTCAATGTTGGGGCAAGGTTGGCTCAATGTTGGGGCAAGGTTGGCTCAATGTTGGGACAAGGTTGGCTCAATGCTGGGGAAACTCAATCGATTCCATTTTTAACGCTAGAACTGGATATTTCAGTTTTGAAAAATGCAATCTATTTGGAGGGAGAGACGAAATTTTTGAGGATTCTTTTAGTGAGAAACGAGTGACATTTTGATAAAATTATTCTAGGGAGGTTTCACAGACTCAATTGAACATTCAGTGTGTGCACGATAAAACGAGCTGCCGCAGACACTTGCTTATCTAATTGTGGTCCTTGATCGTATGACACTTGAGAATTTGACATCAATCTTTCGCAATTACACGCTCACCTTGCGTGACTGATATTATGAAGATGCATTTGCACGTTCATGTCATCGAGGTTTGTTCAAGATTAATTTATTTTTGGTTTTTTTTTATCTTGATGAATGAGGATAATCGTTTGATAACATTCAGGGGTCGATACGTTTATCTCTTCATTCTTGGAGTGAGAATGAATTCAGTGGTGGAGTAGTGAACCGTTACATTTTTGTTGACTCCCTTTATCTTGGAGACGAATTATTTTAAACGAAATGTCAAGAGAACTGTGCTCTACCGGATTGGATATATTTAGAAAATTTTTCCTTGGGAATAATTATTATCGTAATTAATTGCGAGAGAATTACTAATTCAGTTTAAAATGAATTTTTTGCTCACATATTTTTAGATTTTTTTTTTGTTTTGAGACCCGAGTTGTTTGTGTTTTGTATCTTTTATTGATCTTATGTTGGCATCAATAGGTTTATGAGAAATATGAAAAGTTTTTTTTTACTCAATAGTTAACTATCAACAATGTCTGGGCCAAATTTAGCATTGATTATTTTTTTCCATCTTGATCAAATTTTTTTTTGCAATTTACGAAATTCACTGTGAAAAGTATTCTTCAGTATTTGTCCTTGACGTCACTATGAAGATAAAGCAAGATAGGTGAAACGTCACAAATCCAATTTGCCATTTTCAACTTGATAATTGTTTATTTATCTCGATAGCACATGTTTCTGCCAACGAATTCGCGAGATAATTTTGTGATTGATTAACAACAGGAGATTCCAAATCAAATTCAAGATTAATCTGTTAATCATGGATTTACAGCGAAAGGGATTAAGGAGGTATTTTTTCCTGCCCGCAATCTTTTTCTGAAATGTTCATGACTTGTTTCATTTCTGAACTCAAACTGGTTTAAAATTTTTTGTTATTAAATTCTGCTTCTCATGTACAACTTATTCGATTGAGATGCATGAAATGGGGGACAATTGACTGAGTAATGGTTCATTGATCGACCGAATCACCTGAAAACTACTAGAATTTCAATACTATTAGAAGTCTAATAAACGAAATAAGATATTTTTGGCCGAGTTCGCTCGCTTTCCGTATGAAAGAATTTTAAAATAGGCCAGAGTCCTGGAAAACCCAACTAATAATCTCTTCCTCACTCTTCCAGAATCGTCCCCAGGTGATCCTGCCGCTGGACGAGGCCGGAGTCTCGTCTCCCCTGTTGAGTGTGATGTCCAGCACCGAACCAGCGAATAACGACCACTGTCCAGGCTCCGGCGCCTCCACATGCGGCCTAGTGGGCAGCCTCTTCCCCACAAGCTGCCGAGGCCGAGCAGAAGCCTTCGCGCGTCGCCTGCACCGACGACTGACGTCCCTCAGTGGCCCCGACAAAGACCTCTCTCCGACCTCCTCCAAGCCTAGTGAGACGTCCTGGCTACACTCAAACAACCATCACAATCTCAGCCTCGATCCCCAGACCTCTCGCATCCACGAGCGCCAGCCCCGCCATAGTCTCGAGTCCGACCTCTACTACGACTTCGACTTGTCTCCAGAGCACGAGAACTCCCAGGACCCGGGCTCCCCGGAAGAGGCCGTAACAGCCGCCGAATTTGCAAATCTCCTCGTCAACACATCAAAGATCCTCAATTCAAGCCACGACTCATACAAAGTAACCAGTAACAGCATCCAAAAGCACCTTGACGAGTCGAACCAGGACCGCGAGTCTGGCTACGTGTTTTCCTCGCCCCTGGACGCCAACACTCCAACAGACAGTGAAGTTTACTACGATCCTGAGTTCTCCGAAGCCGACAAGACACGAACCGACGATTTCTTTGATCCCATAACTTCCGAGAGTGAAACCCCGATGAAGCTGTCCAACGGAGACATCCCAAATGTCCACAAGCCCCCAGGTCGTCGAAGACTAGAGAATGGGAGAAAGCACGAGGACACCTCAGACGACTCCAGTCTGTCGTGCAACGGAAGGGTGAAGCAATCCGAGGCGCGCATCCAACCCATCGTAATCAACAACAGTTCCGATGAGTCCCTGAACGACGTGGCAAGCTCTCTGGAAACTACTTCCCCGAGTCACGAGTCGTTATGGAGTACTTTTGATGAGTCCACTGTCTCCCTTCAGGATGACATTTCCTTCGTGACTGGTACACCCACGGAAACGCGATTCCTGAAGTCTCATTCGGATTCCGAACTGATTCCAGGAGTTATCAAGATGGCGGCTATTGATCTGGAGTCGATTGCAGGGGATGAGGTGGATCATGTGAGAGAGTCAGCCCAAGATCTGGGGGATTGGAGACGTGAACCAGTCGGTGATTACTGTAATGGAGATATTGGGGCGGATCCAGTGGCTCTTAAGGAGGAGAGCTCTGCAGCACTTGAAGATCACTCGACGTACAGCTCGACTTTTGATATTCCTGGGGCTCTCGAGGTCGAGTGTGCGATTGAGAAGGCGTCTCCAGTAGAGAAAACTCTTACGAATGAGGTCAACATGCGAGTTGAAGAAACTGAGGAGGTGAGTTCTGTGGAGGATATGTCCAAATTGCTAAAGAAGTTGTCCTGCTCACCGCGAGGTAGCTTCGAGACTGATGGCAAGGATGAGGAGGGCACGGAGGCATGCGAGGGGAATGAGGATGACGAGAGACCGCAGAGGGTTAGGAGATGTTCTTCCTTGAAGACTGGGAAGACACCTCCGGGGACACCAGGGAGAAAGAAGATCGTCCGGTTTGCTGATGTCCTTGGGTTGGATCTTGCGGACGTCAGAACTTTCATGGATGAGATTCCCAAGGTTCCCAATTCGGCGTACTCTGATCTTATTTACGATGATGTCTTTCAGAAGGACTCAAGTCCCAGTTTGTATGGATCCAGTCCTACCAATGGGAGTGGTCTGGGTGTGTCAGGGGGACTCAGGCCTGATAGGGTTCTACTGCCCATGTTCCAGCAGCCCGGGGGATTGCCCAATTTTTTGGATCGCGTCAGAGATCGTCAGGTGTGTCTGGAGAATGTCGTCGTTCAGGATCCCATCACTTTGTGTCTCAGGGGAAGTGTCAGGGTCAGAAATCTGGATTTTCATAAGTCTGTTCATGTGAGATATACCATGGACTCGTGGAGAACATTCAGCGATCTTCAAGCGCAGTATGTCAATGGCTCTTGCGACGGTTTCAGTGATAAATTCACTTTTATTGTTTATTGTCACAATTTAAGGGTGGGACAGAGGATCGAGATGGCGGTCAGGTTTCAATGCAAGGGTACTCAGTATTGGGATAATAATGCTGGGGTTAACTACTGCTTTCAGTGTCTTCCGATGACTACGAACAGTCATTATTTACCCATCGGGGCCGGCACGGGTGGGAGTCATGACTGGGTTTCGACGTTTTATTGAAATTTGAACGGTTGTTTAGGGGTTTTGAAGGAGAAGCGGATTCCTGATGGCTTAAACTCGAAGTTAAATCTGGGGATGACAATTTGGAGTTCGTATCTTTTCTAGATAATCGTAAAATTATTCCTGTAGTTGTGGATTTTAGAGAAGAACTGTTTAGATTTTTTATATTCTTCCCTGAAATGCCTTACTATCAACATCATCAGATAATTTAAAGAATTAGGTTTATTTTCAATTTCAAAACTTTCAGTCTCAATAAGTTCTAAATTCACTTCTAGAGTTATTAACTTTGGAAGCCAATTAGAAAAAATATTTCTTAAAGAAAATATAATTCCCCAGAAAAAACATTTTTTAATATTTTGAAAGATTTCAATAGTAGAAACTCAATGTATCCACAAAAGAGGTTTTGACAAAATCGTTCGACTCCCAAACAAAGTACGAAAACTCGAATTTTAAGGGAAACAATTTCCACTTTTATTCTGGATTAATCAATTGTACATAAAAATCATTTTTTTCTTTATCCTTACCGATGAAATAAATCGTGCTCGATGTAATTATATGAATCCAAGGTTGCTATTAGTAGTGTATTAAGGATAAATTTTAGATTTTTTTTCTAGCTGTTTTTTTAGCTCTCGCTGATTCGAGTTGGGTCTGAACGCAGAACACAAAAACAATGTTCCTACCGAGAAAACGCCATCGAGAGAGATATTATTTGTTGAATTGTTCTCTCAAAAAAAGTGTTAAACAATTCGTTATATTTTTATATGCATGACATTCATCTAGAATTTTCTAGTCGGCCTGAAAAATAAATACCTAGTAAATCAGCGTTTCAACTCGACTCGAATTTGCCAATTAATTAGTTTTTTTAAATATCATTTTAATCAAGGCGTTAATTAACGATAGGCTGTGAGAGACTTGGGTGTAAGACTGGATGAATACAGAGAAGATGAATGATAATAGTAGTAATTACAAGACATTTCTCTTTTTAGTTTGGATCGACTTATTTTTTGTCTTAACAATTTACTATCATACACTGTTATCCCTTGATAATGCTCACTCTTCCTGAGAAAAAGTTGTTCATTGGAGTCCTCCATCAATTTACAAAGCAAAATTCTGCCTAAAGAAGCAGAATTTGTACCTGAGACTGTCGAAGATGTTGAAATTATCAATGCCAGGTCTTTATATTTTTCTACAGTAAGAAAATTCTAAATAAAAAAAAATACTCAAATTAATTGAAAGGCATCAAGTACCATCCGTGTGTCCAGGAAGAATCAATCGACTGAAATAAGAGTAAAAAAATATCTTCGAGCACAAATAATTGAGCAAGGAGGAATAGTAAAATAATAAATAATGAAAAAAAATCATGTATGGAAATGCGTTGTTTACTTTGTACAGAAAAAATTGAACGATTATATTGACGATATATTTTACACAGAATGAACGCTTGTAAGTTTCTCTCATCTCTCAAATGATAACAGATTAAATTATGTAAATACAATCGAGGGACCTGCAGTCGTTTAATGAATGTTAAATAATGTATTGTTATTGGTCCCACATGGAAATGCCTAAATGAGGGAAAATAAATGATTAATTATTATATTAAATGAAGGAGGGAATGGGATTAGAGAGACCTGAGAGTCTAACGTATCATTATTCATATACAATAAAATTATTATCTGTAAAAGTTGTTGTATTAAGACAATAAATTTAATGAAATGAACACCCTAGACTTTTTTCAGATTTTTCCAAAGAATTGATTCCACCGGGAAGTGTTAATTGCTAAAATTCATGGGAGTAAGTGGCGAATTTAAAGTTTGAGTTCCAATAAAAATAAATACCCGATTGAGAAATCGATCGATGCAATTAACAACTTCCCTAATGATTATCGCTTCCTCATCCTAAAGTAAATCTTTGTATTAGATTGTTATGACTAATACTATTTAGTTAATTAAATATGTAGACATCTGTTCAAGTTCGATCTCATGCCAATTTCTCGGCTCGTGACTCGATAGAGATTAGCCAATAGTTGAACTATCGATAAATATCTCAATGAGAATTCGCTCTCCTCGTGATCAAGTTTAAAAATCTCATCGCTAGACAATAATAAAGACTATAATTTTATTTCTCTCAATTTCTTCCCTATTCCTAACAGAGTCTTCTTATTTATATCACATGAATAGTTGCATGATTTTTACTGTTCTCGGAGAAAAAAAAAATAAATTTGTTGGCAATTTCCTAGAGATTGTTTCCACTATCTTGAATCGTTGATAATGCCGGAGAGAGCTTTAGGGCATGAAATTGCCGGTGCAATCGTTGCCGACAGAACTGATAAAATTCAATTTCACGGGTGAAATTACGACGAACCATTTCTTTAACTTCCTCGCTCACCGGGGGTTTGAAGGAATTACGATTTATTCTTTTGAAGGAATTCATCTCATCTGAAACAGGACAAAAAAGTCGTTGAGTATCTGGAATACTATTACTTTTTTGCAAGTAGTAACAATATGTAATAAGCCATGGAGGGAATTGAATAAAAAAAGCTAGTCTATATAAATTTCATGAGGAAAATCTGATAGATTAGTAACTTTTGGTGGTAAAAGATCTCGTTAATTTTTTCATTGGATTTCCTCGGTTTAAATTTTTGGAAGAAATGGCCTTCAGAAAAGCCTCTATAAGTCTTGAAGTATGGTCAAATGTCCTATCTAATTTCCAACATTTTTTCTAATAATTCATCTTGCACGTGCACGAGAGAAAGCTGATAAATGCTCATTACCCCAGTAGAGCTCCTTCGCACCCTCGAAAAATTGTGGAATATAATTCTCCAGCACCGTTAGTGTGGTATTAACATCCTCGAGCACACCAACGACTGAGTAATGCTTTTCCACGGAAAGTTTGGCTCTTTCTAATGCTCCCACGGTATTGAATGGTCTGGAAAGTAAGTCAACAGTGAATTATAATTAAAACAGTTTGATGGATTAATCAAGGCTGTAATTAGCTTAAGGGGTAAGACCACTCTAGAGACTGAAAAAAATTCTACAAAGAGAATTATAGCAAAATAAAACTCTATATAGAATTTTTTTCAGGAAAGCTGTGAAATTAATCGATATTGCTAAAACACGATCCGATTGTGCGTAATGACATTTCACGAGAAATCCCTTGAATTCTGAGCTCATTTCTTTATCATTCTGAGAAAAGAATTTCATTTTTCCACAATTGGAAAATGATTTTTCTGGATTTCTTAGGATTTCCCGTCTTGAAATTGATATCATATACATACCAAGCAAGAAAACTTGAAAATCACGAACAAAAATATGGTCTCCCGGCTGTTGGGATGGGATTTTCCTACTCTTGTGGTTGGCTAGCTACACCTACGGCTCGCCAACGCTACCCGGGTAATAAACTCCATCGCAACGTGCAGAAAAGATAATATTTCCTGATGACCTATATATTGTATTTTCCGATAATGAAATTTTCACACAGAATTTTATCAGGTGTGATTCGTATCAGACTGCAAAGTGTACTTAAATAGGTCCTTAAATTTATTGGGTGATTTTCTTGAGAGATACTGAACCACTAAAATGTTTGCTGTACTGCAATAAATTTACCGGAGATACAGCTTTTAACAGTTCTTTAGCCTGACGGGCTTTTAAATTCGTCTACCTAACGGCCTTTAAGTTCCTCTGATACCTAAAGTTAAAGCGATAGAATACCTACGACACAGGCACATAAATTAGCGATATAAAACACCCTGAGAACAAGATATAATTCTGCCCATGACATATTGTTTAGACAATGTAATGACAGAAATTTGCCCAAAAAACTTAGATTTAAGAGGAGATTTGCAAAGGTCACGTGACCGAAATGTCGCCGACTAATTACAGCCAAAATAATTTTTTAATCTTAATGCAACCCAATTATCGTCCTGTCGAAGTCATAATTGTAGAACGATAATTGGGTTTCACCGGCGAAATTTCGGTCACGTGACCTTTACAAGCCTGGCCTTAAGTTCTGGTCCGATGAATATTTGATTGGCAAAATGACATTTTTTTCTCAGCACGTAGTATTAAATTTTTTATGGGGAAAAATCTTGTCATGTGCTTGCACTTGACAACGGAAAATCATCGAGAAAATACATACGTGCACTTTTCACTGTGACCGCAGAAGAATAACGTCTGTCTCCTGTGATCACCAATGCCCTCATGATACTCCCCCTCAATATATCTGCACTCACGATCACCATTCAAAACACAACTCTCAAAGTCCTTCTTCAACCACTCAGGATCTGGCAGTGGTAAGTCTGGGAATATTTGCTTCCTCTCGACGTAGTACCAGGGTGCACGAACGTAGTAATACCAGGATATAACTCGTTCAACCGGATCCCGTACGACGTTCATGTAGATCGGCTGAGGAAGATTGAACCTGCGGATGTTTTTTTTGAAAATTACCATCACGATAAGACGAATTTTTACCATTGGCAATGATTCAACGAGGAAATGGCTTTCATCAGTTGCGTATTGACGTTTACGGCAGGCACCAATGGCTCTTGCGAGCATAAATTGAGTTGATGACCACGTCGATATGAAGTTTATTTAATGCCGATATTCAACTAGAAGTTTTGTCCTCCCCCCAAAATAAGAATGTCAAACACCTGTAGAGGAGTCATAAAATAGCTTCATTTTGCAGCCTCGGAATTATCTGTTCAGTTAACGCACGCGCGGAAAAAAGTAATTGAAAATACCAGCACCTTCTCTAGATAATTCTGTTGCAAAAATCTCTTTGAGATATAGAGATGAGTTATATTAAGATGTCCTCTATTGAATTTTCTAGGCTAACATTTTCGGTTTTTTTCATTCTACTTTTCTTTTTTTATCAAGAACATTGAACAAAAAACTTGGAAAATTTGATTGAATTAAATCCTGTTGAAAATATCTCACTAAAATACATTTCATTAAAAAAATGGGATGCTATTAAATTTTCTATAGACTAGAATAAATTATAAATTCATAGAAAGTTCCATAAAAAATCAATAGAATTTTCCGGTGCTGTGTCTAAATTTTTCTACTTGAAATTTTTGATGTGTGTGAGTAAAATTATTTTGTTATAAAAGCTCCCCGACGTTTTTATCCTTTTATTAAAAAATCCAAAGTCCATAATTGGAAACTGGTAAAAATGAAGGATGACAAGCAAAAACAAGAATAAAAGAAAGTTTATTTTGGCTTCCGCTAATCAATAAAATACTCACTCTGAAAAATTCGTAAAGCAAACATGTTTGACGTAGACAGAAGGCTCAGAATAGCTGTTAACGAGCCTCACAAGCTGACGCTGTGAACACAAAAAAAAATGAAAGGAACATTGATAATCCCGCCTGAAAATCATCCTTACGAGGCACTCAAAGGATGGTTGCACTATGGCGATAAGTCCCTTACCTGTTCATAAGGCGCCAGTCGGATAGTCTCAACCCGCTGCACTTGATCTCGGTTGAAGGCAAAGCCATTTCTCATCGAGAGTCTCCTCAGGAGTTGCATAAAGGTCTGTGAACCGACCTTAGGTACACGATTGAAGAATAGTACATGCTTATCCGCTCGTTTTGTATTATTCAACGCATCTATGTCCAGCGGATCGAGATGATCGTACTGCAACAGAAGTAGGGAAAAGTGAAATCAAGAGAGAAAAAATAAAATAGAAATTAAATTAAATTGCACATGAAATTAAATTAAACATAAAATCACTCGGAATCACGGAATCGTGCAGGCGATTTGGCCTCGATCTGGATAGCGAGCACGAAATTCAATGCTGTCGATACGTCGAAACAAAGTGAATAGAGGGAAAGTATCAATGGTAGGCTCACTTCACGAGAAAAAAAACTAGTTTTTGGTCAAACAATTATCTTTCAATTTTTCGTCAGGAGTTCTTTTTGTATCAGATTGAAATTATTTTCGACCGTTCAAAATTAGAGTTACGATTTATTGAAATTGAAAAATTATTTTTATCTATTGAAGCGAGCCCTTTTGAGCGAACGAATTATTTTTCTGCCGATTAGATTCATTTTATAGATGATGAAATTCAAATTGTCCTCCTTTCCGCTGCTTTTTATTGTTTACTAGCGTCTCTAGATTTTCTGTAGGGGTCACTGACGTCTACTCATTTTTACCGTTAAAAATGAAGTAACTTGACCGAAACCTGGAGAAAAAAAAGGAAACGGATGGTGGAGATAATAATTTGAGAGGCACGAATACTACACAATCTTCTGTTTGTTCATCAAAATGGAATTAAAATTCAAAACCAAGGAGGAAAAAGATTTTAAAAGCGAAAATAGTCGAGAAAAAAACTGTGGTTACATTGGAAAATTGATTCGTTAGCCCATTTTCTCGGCCAAATATTGGATTGAAAAAACAGATAATGTTTTGTACAAATTAAAATAATGAATTTCTTTAAGATTCTCCTCAAAAAATTTTTGTGCAAGATTTTTTTATTATTTTATCTTATTTTTTCCGCTGTATTTTGTTTCGGTTTTCATTACAGTATACAAAGAAGTAAATTTCGAAAATAAGTGGCCAAGAATTTGCATTAGAGAATTTAAAAAATGGGAATAATTAGTTGCACAAAAAAAAGAATATCTGCAGTCTTCCCTATTAACTCTCCATAAAAAAAATTGCCCAGGCAAATTATCTAATTTTCATTAAAAATTAATAGACAGAGCGCCTTTTACTACGCCTTGAGAAGCCGAGATCCCCTGTAAGTAAAACATGACTAATGCGTAATTAGTCTCGCTAATTACTGTAATCAAAAATTATACAAGAAAAAATAGACGTCTTATTTGAGGCATTACTAGGATTTTATCTCGAACCTCCAATTGACTATTAAATTCTTTAATCGCCCGTTTATTGCGATCATCATTTATTTTTACTGATGTTCTTATTATTAAAACATTGGCGTGATACAAGTAATTTAATTAAGTCGCTAGACAATTCTGTCGGCTTTCTATTGAATTGTTTAACACACAAAAATCCATAGACTCACTAAAATCCTACTTTTCTGTCTAACTTTTTCTATTGATTTTTTTTCTATAAAATATCGTCGTTGGAAATCTTTTAACAAAAAACACATTTTGGTTTGCCTTTAAAATTTTCTTGACGAAAAAAAGAATAGCCGAACAAAAAAGACTTGGAAAATTACGAAATTTACCGAAACAATGATTCCATTGATTCTGCAACAAAATATCTATTAAATTTTACTACAAGTGAAGGCCTGAACATTTCGCAATGCATGAAATCCATGAATGGAAATCATAAACTGTAATAACCCGAAAATGATTGCAACAGTAATTTCGAGTGAGCAAACAATTAATTTCCTATTCATGCTAACAATCCCTCCCAGTACCACAATAACCATCACCTCATGAGAAATGTGGTTGTAAAGTTCTTCTCGAGCCCACAGAAACACAAATAAGAAAGTCCTAATAATTACCTCCACAAATTTCAGCAGCTGAAAAAAAACAGTTTCCCGACATTCTTCATTCGAATAATCCCACAAATCTTTCGAACGCACTCACCTAATATAATGCCCACCGCGTCCACAGTTTTTCCTTTTTTTCACAGTTACGAGAAGATAATTGGAACGTCAACGAGCGCGTGCGGTTTAACCGTATGAAATCTCCGTGGAATAATATTTCCAGAAAAAATTGACTGGGAAAAAAAATCACCCTTACCAATTCTGTGCTGGTTTTCTTGAGCCCCTGGAGCGGTTGGGCCCCGAGTCCCGACTGGATATCTTCTGCAAAAAGAAAGAGACAATGGACATGAAAAATACTGAGATCGTAATCAGCTTTGAGAGAGCTCGCACTTAACATGCAACATGTGATTTTCTCAGAATCGATGAATGGTAGAGTATTAGGAGGGTCGGCCCCTCTAGAATTTTCGTAAAATCAATTTGTGTTGTGACATTCCAAAACATTACAGCTGGCAAAAATTGTTGACTCGATTTTCGCATTTTAGTGCTTGAATTTCGTGTTTGAAATTCTGGAGGAACATGAAAGGTGACCGACGGTGGACCAAGACTGGCCCAGTGCTCGCCAACCCTTGGGCGAAGATCAGTCATTCGTTCTCCTCAACTAGGGAACCGCATTTTTCAAATCTCACGGAGAACTCGAGCAATTGTCCATCGATTCACTGGAATTATAACTATATTTCCAGAAATACATTATTTACAGAATTCCAGAGGAATACTTTTATAGCGTGTGATTGAAATTTTACAGGCGCTCTTATTTTTGGGGTGGCTCGCCATTGCAAAAATCCTACATATTTTTTATTTTTACACTAATCGCTGTAAACAATTACTAAATTGTTATAGACCGACGGTAGTGGCCGTGCGGTTAGAGTGCTAGACTGGCATGCCGATGACCCGGGTTCGCTTCCCGTCACCGGCAGTCAAAATTTGTAAAAATTTGCAAGGTTTTCCCCTCGGTGAGGTTTTTCCTTGGTCCTTGGCGAATGCGGTACAGCGGGTCGGGGGGTGGGAAGGGTAAATACGTAAAGACCCGAAAGGGTATACGTGAGGACAGGAAATTTATTAAATTGTTATACACTCAATGATTTATCACAGTTTTGTCGAAATGAAGAATACAAAAAAGGCTGCGGTGTCTGAAGTGTCCTACCCCCTTTTTTACCATTTCAGTCGATAAAATCCGAATTTCTACAATTTTCCATGCAGCTTAGGTGAACAAAATTGAACAATTACAAAAACTGAAAGGATCCAAAAGTGAAGGTCTGGTCACAGAGCAGAGCTATAAAGTGCTTTTGTACTCGTGAAAGATTTGTAGCATTCGCCGGAGGCTTCCCATGGGTGCACTCAAGATGAAACATGTAATTTTGAAAAAGAGTGTGAAAGGCCAGAGGATCTGGTGCAGATCGTCATCACTTCCAGTGCTCCCAAACGTTTTTCGAGAGTCGCTCATTGTCCACTGGTGAGAGATACCTTTCCCCTCCCTACATATATATTTTTTTTTTCCACTGCAGGAGAAATGTTTTCACCACTCGCAAGAAAACGTAACGCATCTAACATTCCCCTTTACTTGCAAATGCATTCCAGAGCTGAGAAAGAATTCGTGATTCATATGTACCAGAAGTGGGATACCCTAAGCTCTGGTTTTCACGGGTGAAGTAAGAAGGAAGATAAAACACTCCCCATTGGACGTTTCACGCATCTCCGGAGAAAGTTGAACCTTCTCTTTTGCCGTTCTAAAGAGAGACTGATCGTAAACTGACCCTTCCACATAATTTTTTTTTTCCTGTCTGTCTCTCTCCCCACGAGATATATATTCGCACGTGTCTTATGGGTATGGGGGAAGAGGGAAAGAGCTGCACAATTTCAAATTGAAACCTATTGGACATTTCCTGGTGTCCATTCAAAACCACGACAGAAAATGTCGAGTACCTGCTGACCCAGAACTTGGGAAAGTAGAGGATGGGGTACTTTTTTTTTCGTTGGTCAACTACTGCTTGAAGCTCGATCTTGCTGTCTAATTGCCCGTAACGGAAAACCCATCGTCCAGGACTTTCATCTTTGTCGGGAGGTTCAGCCTTTGTTCCTCGTCTAGTTTAGAAAAATTAAATTAGATCTGAACGGAAAAATTGCATTTGTCAGGAGAGAAAGACAAACATTGAAAAAAAAAATTCTAAACAGCATGCATTTCGAAAATAAGTCCCTGCAATTGAGCAAATTTATATTTGAATCGAATAAATAAATTTATTTATTTCGTTAAAATATAGTTCCCATAAAAATTCGAAAAATAAAAGATGGATGACAAGAGTAATGCAAATCTTGACTAACAAATTTGAATAAAAAATCAGAGGAAAAATTTTTCAAACGTAACTTTTGAAATTTATCGAGTGAAACAAATAATGAAGTGATGATTTCAATGGATTCGTCGTTCAGTAATTTTTTATCGATACAATTGTCACCTTGAAGAACAAAAATTGAAAAAAAAATCACATGGAAGAAAAAACCAGGAAATTTGTCGTTTCCACTTATTTCCCATCAAACGACAGATTACGAATGGGTTACGGTGAATTCAGCTGATGGTCCTCTGAGCGCGACGATCTGGATTCGCTGCTTATTACATCAGCAGTTATCCATTATTCATGGTCGCAGGCATTCAGGGTGTGGTGTCTTGATTTTCCAAGCAATTTGTTTTCTAGTGAAAAAAAAAAAATCTATGCATTGGAGTAAAAATACTGGGCTACTCGGGGGGGTACAGACCAGACCAGAGAACTCAATCCACCTGTTCCCACATTCTTCTCAGCTCCTGCATTGTATACCACGACCTGATTTTCATGATTATATTTTTGCATTAAGCTCCTCGTGGATCCCCCACGTCGTCAGCCTGAATTCTAGATAAGCGTGTCGCGGATAATGACTTCGTGGAGAATACGCCAGAGCAAAGTGCGGAAAGAAATCGGGAATTAGGAAGGATATTAGATTCAGGGAAGAATATTTTCATCGATTAAGGAAATTTTCTGGGGTTAGGTTGACAATTCTGGGCGAGAAAAGGATATCTTGAACGGACTCAATTGAATTTCAACTGAAGTACTGAAGATTCTGCAGATTTCACCAAAAATTTTCCAATATTGTTGTCGATTTGCTTTTCACTAGTTATCCTCTAAGCCTTCCCTTAAACCCGCCAAATGGAGTTCTTCCCTGTCGATTCGCGGGCGGGATTCAATCACCCATCGATGAATTTCCCGAGGACACGGGCTTCCTCAAGGGTTCCAATACTTCCGGGGTACACTTATGATCCTCTTACTGGTACTTGCGGTGTGTTAATGCCATAAGGGAACCGTTGCCCCTGCACGAAGTCGACCCGTGCGTGTAACGAGCATTCACGTTGACACGCACCAACGCACGCACACAGTCCCCTCTTCATCAACTTCCACTATCTCACATTGTGTTTTTTTTTTAATGCACCTCTTCTCTCCTTTTTTTCGTGCCCTACCACGTGATTCAACTGCGTTTACATGGAATTCCAACGGGGCAATGTTGGTTAACCATAAATGGAAGATTGAAAGTCCGGTTTCAGACTGGAAAATGCACTTCTAAAATCTCGTATCTCTTCCTTCTAGACGAGAAGAAACTGCCCCACTGGTTTAATTGCGTGTCTCGTATGAAATTGTCGTTTGTTCGAGTTCCGGTTTGTCGAGGTCTATTTCTATGCTCATCGCCTAAGGTTTTATTTTGTTTTTTTTTAATCGTTGAATCGCGGTGTTTTTTATGCTTAACCCGGGGCAGAGATCGAGTGATCTAGGAGAACTAGAACTCATGGTCAAATTTTACATTTTACTTGCGCTCATTTCCCCGAGAATTTCTTATCTCTTTGATGTTCTGACAAATTCCTCATCGGAATGTCAACTGAATGCTTTAATTTCCGATGAATCTTCCGAATAAGCCACAAGAATTAAATGAAATTTACTAGATTCTTGAATTGATTCCTCCAATTGGCATTCTATTTACATTCAAATAATTAACTTCAATTAATTCAATTTATTAAAATATTTCATGTTCATTGAAGTGTAGAATTCAGTAGACTCATTCTCATTTTTCCGAATTTTTTCAAAGTTTCTTCTAGCGAAAAATGCATGGAATTTTTAATTTACATAATTCCGCAGTAAATTCAATCTGTAGTTTCCTATATGTTCCTCCGAGCAATGACTATCCTCAATTCCCGGTAGAATCGATTATCCCAAGTGCATCCTGTGTGCTCCACATTCGCCATCAATCCGCATTGTTTCCTCCCAGAGAATCCACCGAAAAAAAAATAAATAAAAAAAGAATCCTGCAGTGGAATAACTGTCAAGACATTCTGTCCTCACATTACTCACTCCTTTCTTTCGTTTAATTGTTGACGCCGCATTTTTTCCCCGTGGTCTCGAATGAAACAGCATGTAATGGTGAAGGTCGAGCACTTGTAGCATGTAATTTGAGGCGGCTGAATAATTGGTGACACGAACAAATTACTCGAAAAATTCTGAAATATTCGATATTTGCTCTGCAATATTCCATTTCTGGCATTCTCACTCGTTTCGATTGCGAAGTGGTGAACTCCAATGAGTCACCAGGTTCCACGATTTTTTTTATATTCTCGTTTGGAGGAGAAATGATTCCATGAAAATATGAGATTAAATCCATTCGTGCGCAATTGAATTTTGAAAAAGGATATCCCGGATAAAGTGTAAAACGAGGAGAATTTTTTTGCTCCCCTGTCATACTAAAAAATAATGGATTAAATTCCCGGAAACTATGGGAATTAATAATCCATGATTAAGACACTAATTATCATTTATTAATGGCAATGTTGAGGTATTTGAAATGGACCGATCGATACGATGAAAATATTCAGTTCCACTGAGTCAATGACTTCCTGAGGATTCGAGCTGGAAATACCTCTACTTCACAATTAGAGTGAAGCATCGATGGAACCGTTGGGTGGTAACGTCCATTAAATTTAGGTTTACAACGTCATTAGTGTCTGCGATAATTCACGAGGAATCATGGTACATTAACAATCGTATCTCACACTCGTTCATCAGTATATCTCTCATCAGGGCTTGAATTATTATCATACGTTAACACATAAATCGTGTATAGTTGTCTTCAACATGTACTGCCTCGATTCACCTCATTATCATCCAATTGATGTGGAAGCCACTGGATATAACAATCGTGTAATGCTTCTACCATTATTTGTAGGATAAGTGCCTGATAAGTGTTAGACAAGTCAATTCTATTCGAAAAAAATTCTCATTGTAAATATAACTTGAGCAGTTTTTACTCAGCGAATGGTTTGAGAAAATCCGGAATGCAGTAGGAGAGTTACTTCTTTTATTTCCGTATATTTTATCAGAAGTAGCATTATTTTGTGAATCTTAAGTTAGTAACTGAAATGTTACTTTGGTTTATGGAATTTACTTTTCGTTTACAACAGCTGAAACCATCGGTTCAGTCGTCTCAACTGAGTGGCATCAGCCATACGGCAGCCATTACGTGTCAGTCGTTCGCTTCGTCACCACTTGTCCGTGAATCATATGTACTTGAGCAGGGAATATGTACCCATAAAGTCGTGGGGTCTTCATTCTCAGATAAGAAATCAAAATAATTCACTGGGGTGGATTCTTCAAGAGAGTTACTCTCAGGCTCTCGTGCCCAACCCATAAAATGGCGACAATTTCCTTGATATATCGTCACGGATGTCTGAGACAATAGCTTGGATTTCTCAAGCATTTCATGAAAGATACTCTCGTGCTCTTTCATTTTAGTTTGCACTCCGATTCGATAATAGGGCGGCTTTGCCGAACACTAATTTTAAAAAATAGTATTTGTGTTAATATTTTTAGAGATAGCCGGAGATGAGGTGGAGCCGAGCGATTGACACGTCGCGAAGCGGAAGAACGAGCCGGGCGGAAGGCGAGGCGAGTGTGATCTATCCAAAAACATCAGATTTTGAAATTTAGAATAGGGAAGATGGGGGCAAAACGGACACTGAGGGCAAAATGGACACCGTAAAATTTTTTGGATTTTCCTGATTTTTAAATTCTTTTATTTTCATCATTTTTTTTTG